>CM076569.1:354220459-354380073 GCA_034641835.2 Pinus albicaulis
TGTAACATACTCCATTAACTTCACAGGGAAACGTAAGGAGTTAAAAAACTTTTATACAAGTTACTCATCATTACATAGAATTTTTAACCGTTCACAGTGTAATTTTATAAATAAGAATAGTAAACTCCTTAACCCTTGACAACCTCCATTACAGTATATTAACTTAGTACTATATGATGTAACCATCCATTCATCTCATTACTCATATAGTCATCACATAATTGCCATTATGAACATCATAACAAGAAAGGAATCAACCTCATCATCTGGACACAATAATCAATCATATCATTGGACGCAAATATACCCTGGAAACCCCGTAGGGTGAAAACCAGCAACGTTTAATTTTATTATTAAACACTCGTGAGGGTGTTCAGCCCATCACTTAATGGCTTATAAGGGAGACCATCCCTTAACAATCGTTTATATAATCTTACAAGGAAATATGCAAATATCTAGCTTATATCCCTTACAATAAATATGACACCATTTACCCTCTGGTCTTCATATCTTCATATCTTAACATCTTGGTGGCATGGATGTACCTACAATGGACCATCGTACATTGGACCTTCCTGCAACTCGCACTCATCTGCATGAACATTAATCATTTACCTGCCACCAGGACAAGCATAATTTTCCTTTGTACATGACAAGCATAACATTCCTTTGTACATGACAAGCATAATATTCCTTTGTACCTGTCGCCATCATTCCTTGCTATGATGCTTTCAACATAACATGATGTCAAGATTCATAAAGTATAAATCAATCATTTCATATATCTGTACTATAGTAGTTTCTCCATCTACTCAAATATATTCATGACAAGTACGTAAAGTACCTTGAAATTCTCCCTGTAACAACACATACCTCATATGTGCTGGTTATAAGTCATCACAATAACTAATGCTTCCGTCACATAAGCACACATTCCTACAAAACAATGGCTACATCTCCCAAGCCTTTCTTTTAAATAAACTGATACATCAATTAAGATATTTATGCATGTGTTTTACATAAATTTAGTCAAAATAGCTAACCCTTAAGCTATTACTTTTAGTGCATGGACTGCAAGTTATCATAACATTTGTTTCTTCCATGTATGCGAATGCATACCGATTCCAAAAGACTCTCCCTAAAGGAGAGCTTACACAACGAAGCACATAACCTCCTTCACAAGTCTTCCCAAAGAAAATCTCAATACTAGTGAGAATGTAATCATATGTAAAAATACGCAATTAAGAATATAAATACATGTCTCATTTTCAAAATTATACTAACAATCATATTCAATGTAGTTTTAATACTACAAGCTATCTTTCTACATACAAAAATGTATATTATTTTTCAATAAAAGCTAATACATATGTTGCATGTATATGCAAGATCTTCCTCCATAAGGAATTTAACATCATAATCATGATAATATAAAATAATCACTTAGTTTATTCATCTAAGGAATAAAACTGATTAGCTCCTTTAACCATAAATTTATTAAATAACTTAACTTTACCAACACCATGGTAATTTATTCATGGACTTTTTAAATAACCAATATTTGCAAACACCATGGTAATCTACCCATGGTTTTGTGAAATAATTATTCTCCATCAACACCATGGAAAACTACCCATGGATTTATGGAAACTATCCATGGATTTATTAATTCATTAACCTCTCCTACTATCATGGTAACTATTCATGTATATATATTAATTCATTACTATTTACAACATGGTTAATGAATGTAAATCTGAGAAAACTTCTCTTTTCTTCTTCATTGTACAAGAAGTTATTTCAAGAGTCACTCTCTTTAATCTATTCAAGAAAAATACTTTGGACTTGTTATCACTTCATAATTTAAATGAGTACAAAGTCTCTTTTAAAATAAGAGCATCCCTCTTCTATTTTCTTGCTTATGTAAATATTTTCATTAAAGAGTTACCCTCTTTAATCTAATCAAAAAAATCTCTTTTAAAAATAAAGTATCATAACTAACCCTTATTTGGGCATAAGAGCTAGATAGACCTCTTAAAAATAATAACAAAGTTAACATGCAACCTTTGCAAACCCTTGCAAAGGAATTAACGTAATGGACTTATCTTCTATCCCCAAGATAAATACATTCTTTCGAAAATATTCAACAGTGATTTGGTGTTCAATCATATCCCAATAAACTAATAAAATACCACTTTCTTGGTATGTGTAATTTATCCCAAGAGATATGAGAAAGATCATTCTCATTATTTCTATTTTTCTAAAACTATTTTTAGCAAAAAAACAATATGATATATATATAATCTTTTCTTATATCTTTTAACTCATAAAGAATATAAGCCAAAATCACGTATCTTGGCAGTCGACTCTCATTCTAGTCAACTCTTATCAAGAAAAGAAATTAACACCATCTATATATAATCTTTTCTTATATATTTTAACTCACAAAGAAAAAGACTATATAATAAGGAAAGTAAGCCAAAATCACTTATCTTGGCAGTCGAATCTCATTCCAGTCGACTCTCATTCCCTTCTGCGATTCCGGCTCATCTTGGAATGCTCCCAAGATGACTCGAAGCTCATTGACATGCCTCAAATGCAATCACGTAGTAGAGTACTTTCAATAGCCCATCTGTTGTCGACAGATCGGCCAACAATCTTCAAGAAAATGGACAATTTACTTATCCTAACCGTTATTACAGTCAGTTAGGCCATCCAGAAGTGACTCCATCGAATGACTGCGGATGGTCTCTTGCCCTCTCCATATCTTCTGCAATCCTAAAGCACAGTTTTTAATTAACCATCTTTACTTAAAACCAACGAGAACTAGTGAAGATGTAGACCATGTCTGGCAGGTAGATTCTGCACGAATAGAGTTTGGAATGAAACAAGTTTCTCATGTCTGGCAGGTAGATTCTGCACGAATTGATCTTGGAATGAAAACAAGTTTCTCATGGCTCCTCCACGCTGCACAACCGACTTGAGAGAGAAATACTCTCGTAGATAAATAATACTTGTTCAGGAATTCGTTTCACATTAACTGATTCAAGAATTTGTTCATTTTTTTAACCGATTCTTGATTGAATTGTTTTTGTAAATCATGGTAAAAATCGTAGTTTACGTGGGCTTTAGATACTGCCCCCCTTAATAGAACACCATCCTCGGTGTGCTTCTCTCACTGAAATTAAACTTATACTCATGATATAATAATATAAGCAATCCAAAGGGTCTCCTTCCCCTTGGCAATGAGACACTTTCGTTTCCTTAAATGCCATTAATTGAAACAATAATGTTTTTATCCATATTCATGAGCATGTATAGTGCAAAGAAAATTTCATTTCCATTTCTACTACTTATCCCTTATTCAATTCACAAAGGTATAGAAAAATTTCTATACGAACTTACCAATTACTATTGGCAGAAATGATGGCTTTTATGCAACCTCTCATCGAATGGTTGAACACCCATCAACACTTCCTGGAAAGATCTTGTAATGTATGACTAACCATTCAATCACATTAGTCACATAGTTTTCAATACTTGCAACCATCAAACCTTCTTGCATATATAGAGATGTTTTAATCGAAGTACTTCCACAAGTACTCAGAAATACCAACCCTCTCATCAATGCATCATGTGCACACTATCTTAGCTCCTGCTAAAGACATCTATATAGTACTTCAAAAAGTACTCAGAGAGCACCTAGCTCTCTTCATCATACCAATGGTCAATCAATGCACCATGGTCATATCCTAGCATCTGCTAAGACATTCAAACAAATTAGTAATAAAATAAATGAACTTATACATTCAATAATTCATTTTAATATAACACAACTTTTACTTAACTTGTTCCACTAGAACCACAATGATAAAAAAAATGCGCCTCCTAATCCATAGGATCGATTTATACTTATCTGGAAATTTAGTCTTTCAAGTTGTGGTCCTTCCAACCATCAAGTGAGGCTATTACGTCCTCCACTTTCCCCCTAGCTCCAGAATCTGGACAGTGTCACGGGTTAACAGTGGATCTTTCTACTATGACCTCTGGATGGCCAATCCAGTCATACTCAGAAAAGCCTGGAAGAGAAATTCGGGACAGTTCGGTCCAATTCTCCAATTCCAGTCATACTCAAATGTTTTTGGCTTTACAAGGGTTGCTGGAAGCTATTTTCAACTGGTCCCAACCAGCTCAAGAAAATACTCCCCCTTTACCAATTTCATAGAACGTCTACTCCTCCCTAGGGATCCAGCTTATCCTTAGAGGAGTAGGTAACTGTCTTTCCAACTGTCCCCAACCACTTCCTATTCTTGGAAACATTTTTACCATCAGCTTAGAAAGATTTTCTTTCATTGATTAATTCCAACAAATTAAATAATTTTCTCTATCAACAGTGATGATTTAATTTTTCTTGCCAGATAAAAGAAGATTAAACAAATTGTCTTTAACTAGTTAATACTAGTTAACTTTAATGAAGCTGTCACAACTTCCCCCCTGGAGGTAACATACATGTGTTGTACATTATTAAAACATGATACTTTAACATTTACTATTGCAACTCACATTGCAATGCTTGCGATTCTTTATTTTCACAGATTTTCTATTTCTAGTAAGCTACTCATGCTTACAATAAGAAACAATGCTAATCGTAAATACGTATTTCTCAAGCACATATTATCTTATGCAAACATTTCCAATTCTCATAATGTTCTGTTCCAACAGACTAACATACGAAGTAATTATCATAATCACTTGTTCACAACTTTCAAATAGCTTTAGTCAAAATCGATTCGTGCATATAACTTTCATTAGTTATTCATTCATAACTAGTCAATAGTTTTAATGCATCCATGACGACTCATGCAAACACTAGTTAGTCAATTAGTCATTTAGTTAAGTTTCATAACTTGATCCATTAAGAGACTTCATTCAACTCTATCATTCTATAGTAGGACTTTCTTCATCCTTTGCATTCATGCATTAGTTTCACACACCTCTTTTTAAGTAGTGCATGGTAACATAGAAATTTTATTGCATGCAAAAACAATTGCTTCTCTTCAAGCTCAAATGAAAAGTAACTATTTTTCTTTCATGCTTTTATATTTTCTTTCCTAAAGAAATAAAGCATAATACACATACTAATCTCATATGCATATTCTTATGTAGAAAAATTATTCTATAATAGCATGTACTTTTTAAGAATTCTTTTAAATGGAAGCTCATGCAATGCCATGTATGTAACAATACATCTTTAAAGGAAATCAACATGCATATGCATAGACTTCTTAAAATAAAATAACATAAAATACTTATCTTTATTTCATTTGAAGAACTTCTCTCCCTACTGCAGTACTCATTCCCATCAGGAAATTCACATTGCTCCTCTACAACAATGTTTTCTTTTAGCAGCATTGATAAGATTTTATAGCATGATTAGATAAAGCCTTAATCAATAATTAATCAATCTTTGAGTGATCTTTTGACACCTATTCATGTGCATATATGAGATGTGAATACAATGTCACAACATGCTTTCTTCTAACATCTCTACATTAGTGTGACTAAGTAATTATCGATTCATGTCAAATAACTCCCACATTATTATGACATTTTTCAAGCATGCACACATTCGTTCAAGAAAAATCACTATATCTCTTTAGAAATTCCTTTAATGGAAAATGACACAATGTGCATTCGCTTTACTCAAAATTTCACAAAAGACCCACCACTTCAGCTTTTGCCTTTGGAGCATGAAAATATAATAAAGCTAACACATTGACTGTTGTTCCTATGCATACAATGCATAAATATTCTAATCTTAATTTCCCAACAGAGTATTTAACATAATCGAGTAGACAAACTCATGATTCCTCTTCGAGGACACATAACATAATAGGCATGCAAAACATGGTTTTATTTTCCATAAAACTAATGGAATAAAACATAAGAATACATACCTTATTCTCCAAATATTATACCTATATTAGCCATGTATATATTTCAAGGAAACCAAAACATTACTTTAGTTTTTGTACATGTAATTCATCTTCTTTGCCAAAGAATATTTTCTAAAGTAGGATAACAAAACATGTTATCATTTCCACATATAGACTTATGTTCTTTCCAATGAAATCTAATACAACTATTGCATGCAAAGAACCTTGTTCCTCTATGATTCTACATGCAAGTTGCTCATGCTTTTCTTCCAATAATTTATCATAGATTGTCTCTTTTATGCATAAAAACTACGCAATACTAACAAGGTTAACTTAACCTTTAATATACCTAATCAATAAGTTGACATAATCCATCTAGCAATGTATTATATTCAAGAGGTTATTCTCTTTAGCCTATATTTATTTTCAAGAAAAGAACTTGGATTTCATTTTCACTTAACACACAAGTACGGAATCTCTTTTAAAAGAAATCAATCTTCTTATCTTTTCTTAAATAAGATATATATAAAGGCAAGAAATTTTACTTATTTATGTTTTACTACTACTCACACCTTTCAAGATACGTACTAGTAATCTTTGCAAGACTCACATGGGTTCTTATCAGCAAAACTAGCATAATAGTTTGGTCTTTTACCATGGTATATCTTTCTAAAAGATTATCATATTAGCAATGCTTTATTACTTTCCAAAAGAACTAGCACAATCTTGCATATTAATTAAAACCACATTTTACTCTATATTTGTCTCTTTTAGTTGCAAGATTCACATGCAAGAATTATTTTCAAAATATACATATTTCTCTCCCACAAAAATTAAAATGTATATTAGTTAAATTTTCAAGCACACACATGTTTCTTCTTCAGGAAACCAAATTCCCAACTCCTTTCAAGGAAACTTCAACACCACAATAGAAGTTTTATGTACATGGAAAATACATATCATTCTTTAAAGAAACTCTAACTCAACAGTTATTTACTTTGTAAGCAGTGTATTTTCCATAAATGCAATAACTAGTGTTTCAAGAAAAGAGAAATAATAATACTTATCTCTTGAAACTCTTTGTTCAACTTGGATTAGAGATGCGGTGCTTTTCATCTCGAATCTCTCAATTTCTTTTCGCTAAATCCCAAAGGTGCTAGTTTTTGAACCTTTAGCTTTGATACCACTTGTAACATACTCCATTAACTTCACAGGGAAACGTAAGGAGTTAAAAAAAAATTATACAAGTTACTCATCATTACATAGAATGTTTAACTGTTCATAGTGTAATTTTATAAATAAGAATAGTAAACTCCTTAACCCTTAACAACCTCCAATACAGTATATTAACATAATACCATATGATGTATCCATCCATTCATTTCATTACTCATATAGTCATCACATAATTTCCATTATGAACATCATAACAAGAAAGGAATCAACCTCATCATCTGGACACAATAATCAATCACATCATTGAACAACAATATACCCTGGAAACCCCGTAGGGTGAAAACCAGCAAACGTTTAATTTTATTATTAAACGCTCGTGAGGGTGTTCAGCCCATCACTCAATGGCTTATAAGGGAGACCATCCCTTAACCATCGTTTATATAATCTTACAAGGAAATATACAATATCTAGCTTTAAGCCATTCAATAAATATGATACCATTTACCCTCTGGTCTTCATATCTTCACATCTTGGTGGCATAGATGTACCTACAATGGACCGTCATACATTGGACCTTCCTGCAACTCGCACTCATCTGCACGAACATTAATCATTTACCTGCCACCATGACAAGCATAATTTTCCTTTGTACATGACAAGCATAATATTCCTTTGTACATGTCACCATCATTCCCTGCTATGATGCCTTCAACATAAAATGATGTCAAGATTCATAAAGTATTAATCAATCATTTCACATATCTGTACTATAGTAACTTCTCCATCTACTCATGTATATTCATGACATGCAAGTAAATTACCTTGTCCTTCTCTCTTTAATGACACATACCTCATATGTGTTGGTTATAAGTCATCACAATAACTAATGCTTCTGTCGCATAAGCACATCTTACTGCAAGACAATGGCTACATCTCCCAAGCCTTTCTTTAAAATAAGCTGATACATCAATTAAGATATTTATGCATGTGATTTACATAAATTTAGTCAAAATAGCTAACCCTTAAGCTATTACTTTTAGTGCAGACTATAAACTATCTAGCATTTTGTTTCTTCCCTTTAATATAGATATCTACATTAAAGCTCTCCTAAGTTACTACCCTAACAAAACACCATAACCTCAGGAAATATCATGCTAGTATTTTTAAACATATATAAATATGATTAAGATAAATATATGTCTCATTTTCAAGATTATACTAATAATCATATTCAATGTAGTTTTAATACTACAAGCTATCTTTCTACATACAAAAATGTAGATTATTTTTCAATAAAAGCTAATACATATGTTGCATGTATATGCAAGATCTTCCTCCATAAGGAATTTAACATCATAATCATGATAATATAAAATAATCACTTAGTTTATTCATCTAAGGAATAAAACTGATTAGCTCCTTTAACCATGAATTTATTAAATAAGTTAACTTTACCAACACCATGGTAATTTATTCATGGATTTATTAAATAACCAATATTTGCAAATACCATGGTAATCTACCCATGGTTTTGTGAAATAATTATTCTCCATCAACACCATGGAAAAATACCCATGGATTTATGAAAACTATCCATGGATTTATTAATTCATTAACCTCTCCTAATATCATCGTAACTATTCATGGATGTATATTAATTCATTACTGTTTACAACATGGTTAATGAATATAAATCTGAGAAACTTCTCTTTTCTTCTTCATTGTACAAGAAGTTATTTCAAGAGTCACTCTCTTTAATCTATTCAAGAAAAATACTTTGGACTTGTTATCACTTCATAATTTAAATGAGTACAAAGTCTCTTTTAAAATAAGAGCATTCCTCTTCTATTTTCTCGCTTATGTAAATATTTTGATTAAAGAGTTACCCTCTTTAACCTAATCAAGAAAATCTCTTTTAAAAATAAAGTATCATAACTAACCCTTATTTGGGCATAAGAGCTAGATAGACCTCTTAAAACTAATAACAAAGTTAACATGCAACCTTTACAATATACAAAGTTAACATAATGGACTTATCTTCTATCCCCAAGATAAATACATTCTTTAAATATTCAATAGTGATTTGAGACAATTCAATCATATATATCAAACTAATAAAATAACATTTTTTTGGTATATGTAGCTTTTCTCAAGAAATATGAGAAAGATCATTAGTATTCTTTCTATTTTCTAATAATCTTTTAGCTGAAAAACAATATGATATATATGATCTTTTCTTATATCTTTTAACTCACAAAAATATAAGCGAAAATCACGTATCTTGGCGGTCGATTCTCATTCCGATCAACTCTTATCGAAAGAGTGTTTCTGTATCTATATATAATCTTTTCTTATATATTTTAACTCACAAAGAAAAAGACTATATAATAAGGAAAGTAAGCCAAAATCACTTATCTTGGCAGTCGAATCTCATTCCAGTCGACTCTCATTCCCTTCTGCGATTCCGGCTCATCTTGGAATGCTCCCAAGATGACTCGAAGCTCATTGACATGCCTCAAATGCAATCACGTAGTAGAGTACTTTCAATAGCCCATCTGTTGTCGACAGATCGGCCAACAATCTTCAAGAAAATGGACAATTTACTTATCCTAACCGTTATTACAGTCAGTTAGGCCATCCAGAAGTGACTCCATCGAATGACTGCGGATGGTCTCTTGCCCTCTCCATATCTTCTGCAATCCTAAAGCACAGTTTTTAATTAACCATCTTTACTTAAAACCAACGAGAACTAGTGAAGATGTAGACCATGTCTGGCAGGTAGATTCTGCACGAATAGAGTTTGGAATGAAACAAGTTTCTCATGTCTGGCAGGTAGATTCTGCACGAATTGATCTTGGAATGAAAACAAGTTTCTCATGGCTCTCACATTTTTCTTCGTTGAAAGAAATACTCTCAATGAATGAATGCTTATGTTGAATTCGTTCATTCTTTGATTAAGAATTTGTTCATTTTTCATAGATTCTTGGTCCTTTGTTTTGTAATCATGGTAAAATTGTAGTTCATTGAGCCTTCTTTCATTTGACTCTTATTATGAGTATAAAGGTCATCGAGATAAATTTTTTAAGACTGGAATAAATGTTATATAATTTGGGAGACGTTGATGTGTAAAATGATTTTACATATACGGAGAGAGCAAAAGCAAATTTGCGTACGGGAAAATAATAGCGAGGTTGTGCAATCATATAGCTATGAAATTAATGAACAAGACAACAAAGTGAATTCATTTCATGATAAAAGGCTCAAGTAAAAGAGATAGAGTTAAAAATAATGTACAGGTACATGTGAAACTGAAGTTACAGTTAGTTAAAGGAATTTACAAGTATATGTAAATTTGGGGGTAAAAAGAGAAATAGGACATGGCTTTGCAAACAACACATGGTTTTTCTAAATCCATAGGTACATGTAAATTTGGAATTAAATTTACAGCAGTAAAAGGATAAACAGGGCATGGTTTTTTGCAAACAGCATATGGTTTTTTCAAAATCCATGAGGAAAAGGAAAGTGACACTTGGATGTGAAAAATACATTTTTCAAATGAATATATTGAAAATTTTAATCATGAAATACATTTTTCTGATTTAATTAAAATATATTTTTCCTCAAATAGTTGTGACAAAATAAAGGATGATGAAAAGGCGATAATACGATTTCAAAGGAACCAAATCGGTGAATTAAAATATTTCTGATAAAATTCGTGGTGGTATGTCGACTACAACATTTGATTAACTAACGAACGGCACCACATCGTATTAATGATCAAGGGCAAATAGTCAAAGGTGGAGCCAGATATTCAGAGCCCATTGATTGGTACCTCAGATATAACCTTTGAACTACTTTTTGATTCATGAAGAGTTGTGGAAAATCAATTTTAAAGGTTCTTATCGATTTTTCTTATCGTTAATACATAGTGTGCCCACATAATCAATTGCCATTTTATTAATGAAAAAGTACAGTAAATAGGGGGGGGGGGGGTATATATGATTTCAGTTAATACATCATACATAGCAATATCCTGAGTTTGGTGGTTGAACCTTGTTGGGCCACTGTTATGACGCTAACTTCTTCTGCAAGAACTATTATTATTTAAGACCTATTATTTTTGACAGACATGACTAAGTAGAAACCATTTGCAGGATACTTGAATTGTGTCTGTCTGGTGATATGATTATCTTCTTTATCTTCTCTATGTTAATCATTTCATTGTAACTTATCCACTCATTATCATTTAAGATAATTATTAAAAAAAAAAAAATTCAAGATGACATTTTTTGTTGGGCACATATAATTACGTCTATTTATTATGAATGTTTTCTTCATGAAGTCTGGTTAAGAAATTATTAATCTATTTTTAACCACTACTGCAAATTCACTACTAACACCTCCCACAATTCACACAATTGCTAAGATACAGCTTCCACCCACAGGCACTGCAGAGCTTGTGATGCTTTTAAAATTTTGATGCAACAAAACCAACCCCTATTTGACTCCATAGCCCAATGGATTAGCTTTTGCATACCTGCTTATCCAACCAAAAAAATCAATCAAAACAACCAATAGCACCATCACTGTAGCTAGCCTAACATCATCATTCATAACATTAAAAGTGTTTAAAATCATAAATAGAAGAA
This sequence comes from Pinus albicaulis, assembly GCA_034641835.2. NCBI lineage: Eukaryota > Viridiplantae > Streptophyta > Pinopsida > Pinales > Pinaceae > Pinus > Pinus albicaulis. Next base: position 354,232,221 of record CM076569.1, read on the forward strand.
ATTTTTTACTACCTCTCTACGAGTCTAGAAGGCTAGAGCACAGTTCCAAAGTTTTCAAATTCGCCTCTATCGGTTTCCCAAGTCTCACTAAGTTTACAACACAATGGCGACCATACTGAGACTATTGAAAAGAAAGCTCCAACATTTCATTGAATTCGAAGCCCCGGTCAAAAACATTCCATACTGAAATTATTATAGGTGCATCCTGATTGTTGTTTGGTGGACAAATGGAGACAATGGTTAAATCATCCACTGGTGGCTCAAAAATTTCGGTGGATTGATATAAAGACTCACCCCAGTAAAATAATCTAAATTATACCAATTTACCATTGACTACATTCTATTTTTTATTTTTTCAAAATGAATTCAAGAATACAACGCAAGTATGCTCCTATGGACATATCCAAGATTCTAGGTTTTCAAAATCCCATGCCCAACATCGACTGGTTAAAATATCTTCTAGTGTTTAAATATGAAAAAGGAGATGATGCTAATATACATTTATTGAGGTTTCACATGCACATTCGTAGGCTTAGAATCAAATTTTCTGAAGATTGTCTTATGAAAATGTTTGTGGCAAGTTTGGAGGAAAAGGCTAGTTCTTAGTATGAAAATTTAGCAGCTGCTAGTATATGTTCTTTAAAGAATTTTCATACTATATTTCATGACAAATATAAAGAATATTATCCATATTTGTTGCTGGTTCAAAACTGATGTGATAATTTGCAAAGTTTTATTCAATATATGGAATACTACTATGATGATGATCAGTTCATGGATGATGAAATACTAGAGGCTTTAGAACAAAGACCTTTTCAAAAAGTAAAAGCCTTGCTTGAATTATCTTCTCCTCAGGAAGAAAAAGATGATGCATGTTGTTCGGATGTTCATGAAGAATCACCAAAGGAAACAATTCTTGTAGTAGTACAAAAAATTGATCAGCCAAAGATCAAGGAAAAAATTCAGCTTCCTGAACCTGTTCAAGTAGAGGACAACGGTGAAAATCAATAGTAGTCTGGTGATCCAGAAAAAGAGGCAGTAGAGCTTAATTGTCTTGATTCACAAGAACATCTTTGGTAAGTAGTGTTTCCTTCAGAGATTAAATATCAATCAATTTTGCATGATGAAGACCATCTCTCAAATTCTCTTTCATGTTGTATATTATCTTAATTTACAGCCCTTGAAAAAAATCATAAAATTTCTCAATCATTAATTTCTTCCTTGGATGTTAATAAAGTAGCACAACATATTGTTACAAGTCATGTTCCTTCATCCAAAATTAATGAGAGTTTGCAGCTCCCTTGTAATCTTTCGTGTGACAAAGAGAATGATAAAGAGAACTTAGAGCACTTGAATTTAGTGGATAATGAGGAAAAACAATTTTCTCCCTTGTTGTTTGAAGAGAATCAGTTTCAACACATAAGTGAAGCAACAGTTTGGAATAAGGTTTGTTTTCCTCCTACCAATCATCCAGAAGTACTTATGTTGCACATTTACCATGATCCTTAAGTCAGTGTATTGCAGCCATCAGTGAAGGAAGAATTTTCCAGGTTCATCAATAGAGCTATTGAATCTAGTAGAAAAGTTAAGTTTCCATGTTTTAAATCCATTTTTCTACCTAGAGAGGTGGAATGCAAACTTCAATTAAGTATCCATTTTCTTGATTGGTTGCATTATAATTTTGTTATTATTTGATATGGAAGTCATTTTATCAGATTAGAGTAGGTATATGAGTGCAAATAAGCTCAGTACTTTGAGCACATTTCCAGTTTTATTTTCGGATCTCTTTTCATTTTCTATTTCAAGTATATTCCAGACTTCAGTTTCAGCGTAGTTCGAATTGCAACATTCATATTTTTAGGGTGTAGCAGTTATTTCGATTTGACAGTTTGCAATGCATAGTTCTGCTATAGTTTCAATTAAGATTGCAGTACACATATCATAATTTTAGAACAAATGAATAAAGTTTTTAGTTGCAAAAGTCTTTGGGCAGAGTAGGTTGCTAGCTTAAATCATCTCAATAACCAAGGCAATGGTCTCCAAATTTAGAGATCTGCAGTTCTTTGTTACCTCGTTGGGAGGACATCATCCATAGATGGAGCCACTGTTAGACTCCTGTAATTCATAGTATCACAAGGTGATTGAATATTTTCTATCAGTCATATGAAATTATCAATAATATTTCATCCTACAAATTATTTCCAGTAAGAGGCAAAGTATGAAAGATCAGGAAGATTTTTGTAGGGCATGTTTGGGTTAGATCAGTCTGCAGGTGTTTCCATCAGAGAGTCCTCAGAAGCATCTTTCCAATGATATATCTTGCACCCAATTCCAACTCCTAGATCACAAGATAGAGAAGGATGAAATTTTCTCCTGTAAACAATAAAAAAGAGAAAATTTCCTAATTATGAAATTATTTATTTTTTAATTATTAAAATTAATTCAAAAATAAAAATAAAATATAAACTCTAAAAACATTAGAATAATTTCATGGCCCACCCAAAATTCATGTATTAACATGCCCCTTATGTGATAACCCTTGATATGTATGAAAGTAAATTGAATGGCTATTGAGTTACTTCCCATACCCCCATCCCCTTATACATTTAACCCTACGGGGTCCGAAAAATGGTTCTCAATTTTTACCACATTTTACCTTACCCCCCCTCCTAAAACCCCTCCTAAAACCATTAACTTTGTCGTTTGAGGTCACAGGAATGAAATTTTTTAAGACATTGGATAAATGTTATATGGTTGGGAGACGAATGTGTAAACATGTACATGTAATTTTTTGGGGTAAAAAGAGAAACATGACAGGACATGGTAAGAAATAGGACAGGACATGGTAAATTTGGAATAACATGTACAAAGGTAAAAGGATAAACAGGAAATTCATTTTTATGATTTATTTAAAATATATTTTTCCTCAAATAGTTGTGAAAAAATAAGGGATGATGAAAGAAATCAAATCATATGTCAATGAACCAAATCAGTAGTTAAAATATTTCAACAGATTCATCAATGAACATGTCATCATAACAACTGATCATCCAACAGTGCTAGTACCACATCATATTTAATGATCCAGCAAAGGCGGTCCAAAGGGTGGAGCCAGATGTCAGAGCCCATTGATTGTTGCCTCTTCATGACCACCACAGCCACATTGGGCTTACTTTTGGATTCATTAAGAGCTTCTGGAGTTAATTTCACAAGAATTTCTTGTCAGATTTTTATTATCATTAGCCATTTCATGGCCACACTTGTCCATATTTTCTTAGTTGTAATTAATGAAAATTTTCCGAAGTAGATAGGGAAACTAATGTTGTTTTTAGTTAAATACGACATGCATTGGCAGTATCAGGGGTTGGTTGGTTGGACCTTGTTGGACCCTATTGAAACTGGAATTGTAAGAACTATTGTATTAGAGCACTGTAATTTTTGGAAGCTGGAGCATCAATAGTAAGAAACGATTTGCAGGATACTTGAGTTGTGTCTATCTGGTGATGTGATTCTCTTCTCTATGTTGAATGTTTCCACTATTTTTCCTCACAGCGTATCATTTGAATATTATTATAAAAAATAAATTTTATATTAATATGTGTTGTTGGAGCACCTTAATTCTGTCTGTGATTACAATATGAATTTTTTCTTCATGAAGTCTAGTTAAGAACTTCTTAATTTCTTTTTAACCACTACTGCTTCATTCACTGCTTCATTCACCTCACAATTCCTGATGCTTTAAGATCCAGCACACGCAGTTAGCTAGCCCTGTGATGCTTTTGAACTTTTGATGCAACAAAAACAACCCCTATTTGACTCCATAGCCCAATGGATTAGCTTCTGCAGACCTCCTCATCCCACCAACAAAATCAATCAAAACAACCCATACCACCATCACTATACCTTGCCTAACATTAGCATTTATAATATTAAAGATAAATTTAAATCATAAATAGAGAGAGCCTATCTGATCCTAGGAAGGCTAGGTCCTGATTTCCAAAGCAGTTTGATGTTTTCCTCTATCATTTATTCTCTCCAATATTATAAATTATAGGGCCACAACATAATGGCAACCATACTGGGGAACTATTGAAAAGCTTAACATTTAATTCAAATTCAAAAACCCCAGTCAAAAGCATTGTATGCTAAAAGTGTTTTCCAAGATTTGCATCTTGTTGTTAATGGTGGACAAACAATCAGACACAAGAGTTTTGAAATCATCCACCTGGCGACTCAACAAAGTTCAGTTGATCTAAAGACTCCAATGGTAAAAGAATCCAGAATTGTAGATAACTTATAATGACTCCATTCTATTGTTGATTTTTTCAAAATGAATTCAAGATTACAAAGAAGGTATGCTCCTATGGACATATCCAAATATTCCAGGTTTTCCAAATCCCATGCCCAACATCGACTGGTTAAAATATCTTATAGTGTTTAAAGATGAAAAAGGAGATGATGATGTTATACATTTATTGAGGTTTCATATGCACGTCCATAGGTTTAGAATCAAATTTCCTTAAGATTGTTTTATGAAAATGTTTGTGGAAAATTTGGAGGAAAAGGCTAGATCTTGGTATGAAAATTTAGCAGCTGATAGTATATGTTCTTTAAAGCATTTTCATACTATATTTCATGACAAATATAAAGAAGATTATCCGTATTTTTTGCTAGTTCAAAAAGTTTGTGGTAATTTTAAAAAATTTATTCAATATCTGGAAGATTACTATGATGATGATCAGTTCATGGATGATGAAATACTAGAGGCTTTAGAAGAAATACCTTTTCAAAAAGTAGAAGCCTTGCTTGAATTGTCTTCTCCTCGGGAAGAAAAAGATGATGCATGTTGTTCAGATGTTCATGAAGAATCACCACAGGAAAAAATTCTTGCAGTAGTACAAAAAACTGATCAGCCAAAGATCAAGGAAGAAATTCAACTTCCTGAACCTATTCAAGTAGAGGACATCAGTGAAAATCAACAGCAATCTGGTGATCCGGAAAAAGAGGTAGCAGAGATAAATTTTCTTGATTCACAAGAACATATTCAACAAGAAGTGTTTCCTTTAGAGATTAAAGACCAATCATATTTGCATGATGAATACCGTCTCTCAAATTCTCTTTCATGTTGTATATTATCTCAATTTACATCCCTTGAAGAAAATCATAAAATTTCTCAATCATTAATTTCTTCCTTGGATGTTAATAAAGTAGCACAACATATTGTTACAAGTCATGTTCCTTCATCCAAAATTAATGAGAGTTTGCATCTCCCTTGTGTTAGTCATCCATAATTTTCACTATCTAAAGATGACTAAGTAGTGGTCCTATATTTCTAGAAACAAAATTCATAAATATTGTGAGTTCTAGAAATCTCACTGCCTTCATTATCCTGAGGTAAAACTTTCACTATTTCATATTCCTATCTAGTCATGACTAGCCCACCACTCCTGGAAGACCCATCATGGGCTCAAGCCATTTATTTTAACCCCAATTGTCACCCATTTTTCACCATGTCTTGCCTTTTGGCCCAAATCCTTTGTTTTTCTTACTTACAGGATTCCCTACTACTATTCAAACCTATCAATCAAGTAGCCTTGTTGTCTCTTCCATAATATTCTCAGACACTGATTGTCTCTACAGACCCTTTGGATAGTCAAGTATGCTAGATCCTAGGTCTTAAAAACACACTAAGCTTATCATAGGTCCTATCTTGTACTTGGTGATCCCTAAGTCTAAATCACTGTCCAAAGTCCAAGTCCAAAAGGTCCCCATTAGGTCACCTAAGGTTCCATTAATTTATAGGATGAATTTGGTGCCCTACAAGTTATGCCTTCCTGTATGAGGAGATTGTACTCAAAGAGGAATAAAATCAAGCAATTTGATTCAAATCCATTCAAGAAAAGCCTCCTTCGCTTAGAGCTCAAATGTTGCAAGGGACAGTTACTACCCTTGCTCACATTTCTACAATGAATAGCCAAGGTGGCCACCAGCAATACGAAGAGGCAAGGTAATAAGATATAATCATCACCAAGAGGCAGACACAAACAAGACAAAAGCAACAGGCCTATAGGTAAAAGAGTATCAGGGTTTGTTTGGTAGATTAACAAAACAGTGGTGACAAGCAAAGAAACATCTCAAATATTTCAATGACAAAAGCCTCCTCCTTATGGTTTTGCCAAAAATAGCATTTTTTCACCTGCACTAAGAGAAGAAAGGACAAAGAGTATCAGTTTAAAGAAGATCATTTTACCAAAGGGTAAAAAAAAAAAAAAATAGAGTTTTTTTAAAGTAAAAAGTTGAGCATAAGTTATTGTAAAAACAGACCTAAAAAGGCAAAGTGTAACCTCGATATGCATCTCAGCGATAGACTCCCGAAAAATGCCTCCATGTCAAAAATATTGTTTCACCAAGATGACAGAGGCATAAATAAACGTTTTTTCCAAAAAATGTACTCAAAAGGGTGTTCACAGCAAATATTAGTCAAAACCACACTAAGACATAGGAGACATTAACTTTGCAAAAGTGGGTTTGGTCTTTTCAAAAATTAATTTTCAAATCAATTATAAAAGGCCACTTGAACCTTTTCCCACGCATCATTTTCCATTTCCAAAATGAAGAAGCCGTTGGGAGAATTTTTTTCGATTTTCAGGCCAAACTGTGAAAAATTTCGAGCACTACGCACCTGGCCTCCGGCGCTATGCACAGGAGGCAAGCAAGCAGTGTAAAAATACACTGCGCTATGCACTCACGGCCCAGCACTACACACCTAACCCGGTGCTATGAACAGGCCCAGAAAATACCGGAGGCACCCGAGGCATCACCCAGTATGCCCGGTGCTACGCACAGGCACTACGCTTCGGCCAGATTTTTACATATTTTCTAAAAGAGCTCCAAAGTCCAAAATTTCGGCTTCAAAAATTTTTCACACAAAGTCTAAGGTTGGTAAAACTCTTTCTCCTCCCAAGATCTCCTTTTTCTAAATACAAGGAAGTCATCCATAGTCAAAACTAGACCAAACCCTAGACTATGTAAAGATCAATTTCTTAGTTTTTGAGTTAGGGTTTGCAAGTGAATTTGGTTCTAAGTGCAAAAATAAGATTGGGTGACTATAGGCTATCCTCTAAACCCCAAGTGCCAGCTCTAAAAAAATCATTTTCACCTTAGTTTTCATATTGCAAAGAGTTGACCTAAATCCACTAAAAGCACTTAGTTTGCCCAAAAACCCTCAAGAAAAGTTCAAAGGCCCTACAGCTATTTTTAGACCAGTAATCATGTCAGAGGGAGATAGTCATACCAGTGGTGATGAGATTCATACTCCCACCAAGCCAAAACATCATGGAGGAAAAGCAAAAATATTTGAGCCCTTGGACACCACTCCACTCACTTCATCTCCTATGATATTTTCATGCTTCCAGGATGTAGGGTGCTACAGGTTTTGTGAGAAGGTCAAGCAAGTCAGCAGCCATGCAGACTTAACTAGATTATTCATCTGTAGCTTGCAAAACCATCAAGTCTATTTGGTAGGAGTACAATTTGAGCTCTTATCTTAGATCATTTCCAAAGCAAAAAGTATACCAGGCATTGGTGAGGTGTGTTTCAAGCAAAAGAAGTTGGAGTTGAGCTACTATGGGCCCTATTTGAAACCCAACTATCAACAAAATTGTAAGGCTATTTTCCCTTTTTCTCATTTGCTGGAGAGGTATGCTGCATTGATGAGGCAGATTATCAGTTATTTCACATGTGAGGGGAGATACTATCGGATCTACTCATATCATATAAGGTTGTTGATGCATTTTACCAGGGTCAAGATGATTAACCTACCTTACTACATTTTCCAAAGCATTGATAAAATGGCCTCAGTTGTCAAGAAGAAAAGCTATGACCACCAAATTCCAAGCCTCTTTCACCACTCCCTGATCAAGATGATTGTCCTATACCAGCTATAGCAGCAAGGAATATCTTGGGAGACCTTTATCTCACATTATGTGTTTGCAGACCCCTGGGCCTTCATCCAACAGAACTTGCCTTCCACTTCACAAACATCTACCTCCACACATCCATCATCTCCCCGTGTGCCTTCTCCACAAATAATTTCACCTCTTACCTACTCCCCTAAATTGCCAAGTGAAGGGGCTGACAGTAGCCCCAATGAAGAACAAATAGGAGGCAACAGTCAGGAGGAAACTAAGACAGATAATGATGGACAAGGAGGGAGCAGTGGAGAAGAAGATGATGAAAATGAAGAAAACAATGAAGAGGAGGGGAGTAGCCAAGAGGAAAACATAGATGAAAGAAGTGGGCAAAGTGATGAAGAGGAAAAACAAGGTGATGAAGAAGAATAGCCAAGTGATGAAGAAGAGTAGCCAAATGATGAGGAGGGGCAAGATGATGAGGAGGATAGCCATCAAAGTACACCAGACAGTCAAGGAAAGAGTCATGACATCAGTCATGATTGTCTTGAAAAAAATCAGTCCATACATGACAAAGAAAATCAGAGTGAGGCAAGTGAAGAAAATATCAAGCAAAATAAAGGCCAAAATGATGATGACACTGCCTTGAAAGCTCCCATTGTTACCTCTCTCACATGCACATATCACAGAGGGAGAAGAAATGTGTTTGCTGCTTCTAAAAGGAAAAGGGCCATCACTTCTCAAACAACCAAAATATTGGACAAAGGCAGAGAAAAAGTGGAAAAGGTTGAATAGAAGGTATAGCTAAGAAGGAGAAAAAGGGTAAAAAATACTTCCCAAGGCCCTCCTTTTGTTGATCTAAACAGTGATAATGAGGACCAAGGGAGTACAAAATTTCTCCTCTTAGAAAAGGATGCCCAGCTTCAAGAATGGGAAAAGGAATTTGAAAGGGCACAAGGGGTCATCTAATATTATAAATAGGAACATAAAAATTTCAAAGAGGTGAAGAGGGGCCTTTCCTTGTAGAAGAAAATGGTCAAACACTATGCAAGGAAGAGCATGCTTGTCAATGCCAAACTCAAGCGAGCCCTCATGGAGCTAGAGGAGCTAAAAAAGACCAAAGTGCATGACAACTTCAGAATCTTGGCTGATGCTTCTTAGAAAATTTCTAAAACCCCTTGAGGGGTCTACATGCCAATTTTGAGGCGAATCCGGAAACTTGTTGTTTTTTCCAAATTTTGACCCCTAGGAGCGCAACACCCTAGGCGCTACGCACAACATTGGGGCATATTCAGCTGCTAGATTTTACATTTTTGGATTTTTCATGTCACCAATAGTCTATCCACAAAATTGCAGGTCAATTGGAGCATTCCCCCCCCCCCTAAAAAGGTCAAAAAACACCTCAAAAATTACCTTTATGCCTCCTTTTTAGGCGTGGCACTGTGCACAGAGCAGTCATGGGAGATTTGGTTTTTTAGCAGGTAAATGGAATCTATTCAGCACAAATCAAGTATTTTTGGAAAGTAGACTCATCAAGCTTTCCAACGAGCCATCACAGGGCCAAATATGATGCCATGAAGGAGTCCAAAACTCAGCTGCAACAGACCCTATTTTTTGTTGAAATGGTGCTACGCACAGAGACAACTTTTTCCCAAAAGTCAACAAAAGACACTGATTAATGACAAATTAGTTTTTTAATGTTTTTTTTGGACAAATCACTCCTAATTTTATTTGGGAGTTATGTTTTGGTTTTTCTCATTTATTATCTTATCTCTTATGTGTCTTGGGCCTTGCATGGTCATTAAGCACATTTATGACATTTATGGCTAAATTAGGGTTTCTGGAAGCCTCTTAGGGTTTCCACCTCCTCATTTTCTCCATAAATATAGCATGAGGCTCTTATGTATTAGTTGGATTTTGATGACTTATGCTGAAGCAAATACATAGTCTCTTGGAGTTTTTGATGAAAATTTGATGTCTTGGAGCTCATGCATGCCCTGGTTTGCTTGTTGATGGAGAGATACTGTTTGCAGGATCCATAAGCTTGGTTGATGGTGAAGTGTTTCTTATGTTCATGTTTTCTATTTTTCCATTATGTTTTCCATATTACTATGTTGCAGTAGGACAAAAAATTTAGATTAAAAAATGTTTCCTAATGGCACCTTACTTATGTTTTTCCTTCACTGCCTCAATGTTTTCCTCTGTTGAGATATGTTAGGGAATTCATCTTTTGCTCCCTAAAAGGTTCTTCTGTTTTCCATTTCTTGAATGGTTTAGATCAGTTAGTGTCAAGTATGATTTATGGCTAGCCCTGCATATTGTGGCCACTGAAATACTTTGTCCTTGGAATCTCCTCTTTAAAGTAGCTTTGCCTAGGTTTGTTAAAGAAGTCTGTTTGAATCATGCTCTTTTCCTTTACTAGCTAAATTTGTTTCAAAAAACCTTCACAGTTGTAACTTTAGATGTTCAGAGTTTTCTCTTCTTCTATGGTTATAACTACTTGTGCATCTTAAATGTTTTTCTGCTCTTAATGATGAAATCTATGAAAGTTAAATAAGTTTCTTGCCTTTCTATGTTTCATCTAAATGTTGTCTTGGTTGATTATCTACTTTCATTCTAAAATCAAATTGATTAGGTTTTGCTTATGCCTTTGATTCTCTTGATATGCTCATAAATCTTCTATCTCTTGCTATGCTCAGAAATCTTCTAACTCTCTCAGTTTACAAGTACATAAAGGATTCAATGTTTTCCCTTTATTAGCTTATTTGTTCCCAAGCTTAATTTTCACCTCATGACCCTTCACAACCTTAAAATATCCACCAACCAAGTTAAAATTGCCCTGTAAATTCTCTTGAAACCATTGATGAACCTATCATGACCTTGTTAGACTCCATTGCCCAATGACTTAACAATATTCCATGTTTTCTATCTAAATCCATCTGAAGAATCATACCTAACCAAAAAGAATCAAAATACCCTGCACTTAACATCTAGCCTAAAATCAACCCTAATCAGCAAAACAAGTTCACATCTTCACACCTGCTAGAGAGATCCCTCTTCGAATCCAGGAAGGCTAGGTCCTTGGATTCCAAAGCTTGGTTTGATGTTACCCCTGTCCATTTATATCTCAATCAATCTAGCAAATTATGGGGAGCTAACATAATGGTGATCACGGTGGGACTGAGTTCATGGTAGCCTAACGAAATATACATACTCATATGCATCCCCAGTTTGACTTAAAAAATCAACTCATAGCCAAGAGTAGAAACTAATCTCTTCACCATCTTAGCAAGATGATGGCTCAGCTAGAGGATACTCATTGAAACCTTAAGGCTGCATAAAGAAACTCAAAACCCCAAAAATTACTCCCTAGATTGGCTTTTATCAAAAATTGGTGGTGGAGCATTGTATACATATCCTCAAAATTTCAAAACCATCCACCTGGCAACTCCACTAGCCTCTAGTAGGCCTTTTGTTCATCTCACTCATCCCATAGGTTTTCTTAGGATTGTGTCAAAATAATCCAAATAAGTTTTCAAGGCCTAGTTATGCCTTCTGTGAGTAAAGAGATTTGGCTTCATGAAGGATCAACACCAGATCACACCCAGACCCAGATCCTCCTACCGTATTTGATGACCCAGAAATTCACCCACTGTTAGGACCCTTCATAGAGCAAGTTCTGAACTAGGACACCTTAGAATTTCACAAGATCCTCAGTTTGACTTGTACCATACCAACAATTTGTTCAGGACCAAGTCACAAAGTAAAGCTGACCAAACTGACCTTGACCCCATAGATTTGCAGCAAAGCTCCAGCACGGAAGCTTCTCCTTCCACTCCACCTGACTTTCAGCTCTTCCATCACTTCACCTCTTTTCATCTCAAATCCACTCAAAATCAGTTCTCCGGTTCAAGTACCTCAGCTACACCCATTCATACCACCACTGTGCAAACCACCCCACTCCATCCTACTCCACCTCTCACAAATCCTCCCCTTGTAAATCAACCCTTATTTCCTTTTCCTCCAATCATGGTAGCCTGGTATGCTCCACTAGCTCTGCAACAACCACTATTACCTCTGCCAAATGACTACCAGTCCAAGATCCCTCACTTCTTATGGACTAAATCCATCACTGCTCAAAAGCATGTAGATAGAATTGATGATGCTTTTGACTAAATCAAGATAGAAGAAGAAACCATTAAGATGAGGATTTTTGCTCAGAGCCTAGGGGAGAACCCAAGAAATGGTTTAAAAACTTACCTCCCAATAGCATACATGATCTCTCTTCCCTCTACCAAACCTTTGTGGACAAATGGGAAATCAAGAAGAATCCCCTTGAAATTCTTTCCAAATATAAAAATCTTAAAAGGAATCCGAGAGAAAATGTTCATAACTACTCCACTAGCTTTAACAGTGTTTACAATGCCCTCCCACCTCACATAAAACCTCCCCAAGGCTTAGCCTTAGTCAAATATCCTGAAGGCTTTGATGTTGATATGGCTTATCAACTTAGGGAGAGAGACTACCTAACTCTAGAAGACATGCAAAAGGGGGTTGTGAGTGTAAAGGCCAATTTAATTGACAAAAGGGCTAGGATGAGATCAAAAAAGAGGGTGACTTATAAAGATGGCACAGCACCTCCACCCCCCTCTTCTGACACCAAACTTGACTCCATATTGAGGATAATGGAGAGAATGATGGAAAAAATCAGTTTGAATGAGAGAACACATCTTAGGGAAAATCAAGCCAATCATCAAAACAAGAATAGGAATCAAAATTTCAGAAGAGACCCTCCTTAAGTCAGAAAAAGAGAGAATGACCAACAAATCAGACTTCCTTTCTATGACAACTATGTAGATGAAGATAAAAGAGAGCCTGAGCAGTTGGAAGAAGACCATGTAAATTTCATAGGTTTAGATGATGAGGACAACACCTTCCTTACCGAAGAAGAACAAAGGATGTTTTCTTCAAAACCAAATGAGAAATATATGAAGATTGTGAAGACTATAGACTAGGATTTGAGAATGCCATTATGGAAGTCCATAGGAAATATGACCTTAGGAGAAAAAATAATCAAGATGTTCCTAAACAAAATCAGCCAAACACTGATGTAAGAAAGACCTCTGAACATATCCTAAAAAAGAAAGCAGAAAACACAAATACTATGGCTAAGAAAGCTGACATAAACAAACTAAATACTAGCCAACCTAGTAATGATTCAAGCTGCCCTAGTACTTCAACTACTAGCCCTAAAAAAACATTGTTGTTCAAACCATCGAATGAGAATCAACAAATAAAAAATGTAGAAAATTTCATGCCTGATAAAGCTGATCTAAATACAATAAAGACATATGTGCCTTTTAGCTTTGAGGCAGAGATTGCTAAAATCAAGATAACCATACCCCTCAGTTGGTAACTCGAGAGGTATATAGATCTCAGATTTTCAAAGTGTTAAATATAGCGAATGATACCAACACTTTAAAATTAACTGATGATAAACCAGAGCTATTGTTTGGTCCTGAATTAGAGGGAAAATATCAAGAAGGAGTCGTCCCTCCTTTCTATGTAAGACTGAACATACATGAAAAAATTCTACATAATGCTATGTTAAACTCCGGTGCCTCACACAACCTCATGCCAAAGGTTGTGATGGAGAGATTGGGTTTAGAAATCACAAATCCCTACAAAGACTTGTACTCTTTTGATTCTAGTAGGGTCAAGTGTTTAGGCCTAATCAAGGATCTGTGTGTCAATCTGGCACAAATCCCCGCTAAGAGTCTAGTCATGGATATAGTTGTGGTTGACATACCCCCAAAGCATGGCATGCTTTTATCTAGATCATGGGGGGCCAAACTCCAGGGAAGCCTTAAAATGGACATGACTTATGCCATCATCCCAGTTTTCAATCAAACAAGGAGATTATACCAGGAATCCCACATGAAATACATGGTGAGTAACATAGATAGGCCAAATAACACAACGGTTTATTCCATTCACTCAGACCTTGACTCCTTCATCCTGTACAATGAAAATGACATAAGTGAACAAGTGAATGACAAGGAGAAAGAACTAAGCCCCTCAGACCAACCAAGCCAATCCTTTGACCAAGAAAATGACACCCAAAACTCTAGCAGCCCCGAAGTGCAGAACATTGAAGAAACTGACATTGACACCATTTGGCATATAATATTTGATGGCTCTTGTGGTAAGGTTGGTTCAGGAGCAGGGGTTTGGTTCCAAAACACAAATGAAGGCCATTCCTATAGTCTAGATTTCCAATGCACCAACAATGTTACAGAATATGAGGCTCTCCTTATTGGTTTACACCTACTCAAAGACCTTAAAGCTAAGAAAATCTTGGTTCAAAGAGATTCAAAACTGATCATAAATCAAATTAAGGGAGAATATTCAGCCAAGAACCTTAGACTAAGGGAATATAGGAATGTTTCCCTAGACCTTCTTAAAATCTTTGAGAAGTATGAGCTCACTTTCATCCCTAGGGCCCAAAACTGCCTTGCCAATGAGCTTGCCTTTGCTGCCAGCAATTGCTCCTTACCTTATGAAAATAATTAATGCCTCATCAAAATAAATAACACGCCCACTGTACCGAACAACTTGAACCATTGGCAAGTGTTTGAAAATGATGACCAAATATATGATTTTCTGCAATCCAGAAATGACTTTGCAAGCACAAAAAAGAGTTTAAGATTTGAAAGAAATAATTTTGCTGAAAAAGAAACTCCCAAAATAGAGCTGCCATTTGATGATGATATAAACCACCTTCAAGACCCTTGTGTTGCAAAAGTATTTGACAAATCAGATCAAAGAGAACTTGAAATTCTATAGTACAAAGATGACACCTTGCCAAGAGGCGTTACACCACTAGAAGAACTGTTTGATTTTAATGATGTAGCTAAAAAACCCAATATGGAATCCACTAAAACAAATGTAGAAGAATGTAATATTTGAGGGATGAAAGAGCCCAAATTAATCAAGTTTTCCAAAAATCTCCCAAATCACACAAAAACAAAAATACATTGAGCTTTTTAGAGAATTTAAAGATGTGTTTGCTTGGGGGTATGAAGACTTGAAATCCTATGACACCAAAATCATCCAACATGAAATTCCTCTCAAAGAAAATCAGAAACCATTTAAACAAAAATTGAGAAGAATTAACCCCCTCTTGTTACCTTCAGTTGTGAAAGAAATAAAAAATATGTACGATGCTGAGATCATAGTCCCCGTCTGATACTCAGAATGGGTGTCCAACCTTGCTTCAGTTAGGAAGAAGACCGAGGAAATTAGGCTTCGTATTGACTTCAGAAATTTGAACAAAGCCTCCTTGAAAGACAATTACCCCTTGCCTAAAATGGATCACATACTCCAAAAAGTTGTTGGCTCACAAAGAATCTCATTACTAGATGGCTTTTCAGGTTATAACCAAGTTCTAGTCTTTCCAAGTGACCACCTCAAAAATGCTTTCACTACACCTTGGGATACATTCATGTATGTCAAAATGTCATTCGGTTTAATAAATGTAGGGGCTACTTTCCAAAGGGCAATCGACATATATTTTCCAAAAGACATAGGTTACTTCATAGTCATATATCTTGCTGACATCACTGTTTACTCTAAGATTGATGAAGAGCACTTAGTCCACTTGAGAAAAGTCTTTAAAAAATGTAGAATGTATGGTCTATCCCTAAATCCTAAGAAAACTTTATTTGGCCTTTATTAAGGAAAAATCTTAGGTCACATCATCTCTGAGGAAGGAATCAAGACCGGTCTTAATCAGCCCTGACTTCACCAAGGACTTTTACATTTTCTCCTTTGCCTCTAAACATACTGTGGCAATAGTATTGTTGCAAAATAACATCATGGGGCAAGAACAGCCCATAGCTTTCTTTAGCAAAGCCTTAAGGGATGCCCCTCTAAAGTAGAGAAACAAGTCTTTTCCTTAATCAAAGCTTTGAAGGATTTTAGAGTTTATATTTTGCATTCACATATCATAGCTTTTGTCCTACACACAATTGTCAAAGACATACTTAATCAAGACCCCAATGGTAAAAGGGACAAGTGGATTGCTACCATTTTAGAATATGATTTAGAAATCAGACCCACTAAATTGATTAAAGGGAAAGTACTTGCAAAACTTATGGCTGACTCAAATTTCCAAGCTTTAGACATGAACATGGTTGATGTGTTAGAAGAAACTGAAGAATTTACAGCACCCTAAATTGAAGAAATGTTTTTAAATTCATCTTGGTATGATGATATTATTTATGTGCTTCTTTATCTCAATGCTCCCCCTTATTTTTCAAAAACCAAAGCTAGATTCTTAAAACAAAAAGCATTAAATTTTTTCATTTTAGATGGAGTATTGTACTAGAAGAGTTTTGATGGTTTGCTACTTAAATGTATGCTTGAAGATGATGCAGAAAAAATCATGCATGAATTACCACAGCCAACTAGATCCTTAGAGCTGGCTACTATTGGCCTACCCTATTTCCCGATACTCACAAACTAGTCATGACTTTTCATAGATGCCAAATCTTTCATGGAAAAATAAAGCTCCTACCTCTGCCCTTGCACCCCCTCAATGTTGAAGCCCCTTTTCAGTAGTGAGGTTTGGACTTCATAGGAGAGATCCATCCTACTTCATCTACCCAACATAACTGGATCCTCACTGCCACTGATTACTTCACAAAATGGATAGAATCCATCCCTTCTAAAAATGCCACTAACTTAGTCATCATCAAATTCCTTGAAACCAACATCTTGTCCAGGTTTGGTTGTCCTAAAAAGATCATCACCGATAATGCTACTGCCTTTTCATCTAAGAAAATGGTAGAATTTTGTTACAAATATCACATTACCCTGGGCCACTCCACTCCTTATTACCCACAAGGTAATGGAATAGATGAGTCCTCTAACAAGAGCTTGCTAAACATCATTAAGAAGCTCCTAGAACAAAATCAAGAAGAATGGCATAGAAAACTAGTGCACGCACTATGGGCTGATAGACTAACCACCAATAAATATATTGGTATGTCTCCCTATCAACTAGTGTATGGCATGGATGCAGTTTTTCCCACCTCTTTGGGAGTTCTAGTCGTGAAGCTTCTTAAAGAAGTACAATTAGAAGAAAATGGCATGTAGAGGAGGTTGAACCAAACCATTCATTTGCAGTAGTCAAGGGAGGAAGTTTACAAAAGGACACAAGCTCTATAGGACAATATCAAGAAAATATTTGATAGGAGAACCAAAGAAAATGATTTTCAGATTGGAGACATGGTTCTGAAATGGGACTCAAGAAGGGAAGACAAGGGAAAACATGGCAAGTTTGAAAATCTATGGAAAGGCCCTTACATTATTCTGTCAGTTAGAGGCAACAATGCTTTATTTTTGCAAGAGCTTCATGGAACTGAAATGTCTAGAGGTCC
Organism: Pinus albicaulis; assembly: GCA_034641835.2. Taxonomy (NCBI): domain Eukaryota; kingdom Viridiplantae; phylum Streptophyta; class Pinopsida; order Pinales; family Pinaceae; genus Pinus; species Pinus albicaulis. The sequence continues at coordinate 354,249,574 of CM076569.1, forward strand.
AGTCAATGGGAGGATGCTTAAACATTACTTTTGTCAAGAAACCTAGATTTTTTTTCTCATTCATTGTACATACCACTGTTTGATAAAAAGAAAAAACACAAAAACAATATAAAAAGAAAAGAGGGCAGAGTTTGAAAGAGAGGTACAACCCCATACCTAAAAAATAATAATGCTGAAAGTGTGCAAGTCTAAATACCACTGCTTATTTCAAAAAAGCCTTGTTCATTCATACAGTCTAATCTGGCTGAACATGTTTTAAATTTATGGTTCATAAATTAGTGAAAAAGAGTAGGTCAAAATTTTCAAGCTTGACTTGTCAAAAGATAGACTAGGAATGAGTGATGATGGTTCAACATGCTCAAATCTGAACCAAAGAGGAAAATGGAGATATTAAACAAATGAAATATATTTCCTTCATGTTTCCTAAGCTTTGTCTATACAAAAATAACACCTTTTTACAGCTTGTTGCAATGCCACAACTCATGGTGAGTCAGATTGCCTATTCTTGATTTATCGTGCTTTCAATTTCATGTTAGTAGGATAGATAATAAATTTTGTCAAACAACTTAATCCTGAAAAATGAGTAGATTAAGTATAAAATAAAAAGATTTCGTTAGCCTAATATGAACTCTTGGAAGAAATTAGGGTACAATTAGATAATTTGATTTTTGTTTTCAAAAAGAGAAATGTCAAGGGTTTGCCTGTTCAAGTGAACTCAAAGAAGAAAAAATGTTAGGCAAGTAGATTGGGTAGGTAGAGATGATGCTGATATGAATCATGTCTTTTTAGATCTCAAATATTACAGACTCAAAACAAACATCAGTAAATGAAGAAAGAGCACATCTGCCCAATGGAAGAGGCACTGGTCTCCAAAAGCCAGAAAAATCTAAAGTTTTAGACACCTCCTGAGAAGGAGCTGCCCTCCCCAAGTGGAGCCACTATTAGTCATCCATAATTTTCACTATCTAAAAATGACTAAGTATTGGTCCTATATTTCTAGAAACAAAGTTCATAAACATTGTGAGTTCTAGAAATCTCACTACCTTCATCATCCTAAGATAAAACTTTCACTATTTTATCATCCTATCTAGTCATGACTAACCCAATTCTCCCGGAAGACCCATCATGGGCTCAAGCCATTTATTTTAACCCTAACCTATTACCCATTCTTGTTTTTCACCATGTCTTTCCTTTTGGCCCAAAACCTCTGTTTTTTTTACCTACAGAATTCCCCCACTACTACCTAAACCTACCAATCAAATAACTTTGTTGTCTCTTCCATAATATTCTCAAACACTGATTGTCTCTGCAGGCCCTTTGGATAGTCACGTATGTTGGATCTTAGGTCTTCAATACACTAATATTATCATAGATTCTATCTTGTACTTGGTGATCCCTAATTCTAAGTCTCTGTCCAAAGTCCAAGTCCAAGAAAGCCCCCATTAGGTAACCTAAGGTTTCACTAAGTCATAGGATGGATTTGGTGCCCAACAAGTTATGCATTCCTGCATAAAGATATTGTATTCAAAGAGGAGTAAAATCAAGCAATTTTGATCCAAAGTCATTCCAGAAAAGCCTCCTTGGCTTAAAGCACAAACACTGCAAGCGATAGCTGCCCTTGTTCACATTTCTACAATGACTAGCCAAGGTGGCCACCAGCAATAATAAGAGGTAAGGTAATAAGATTGTAATCATCACCAGGAGGTAGAAACAAACAAGACAAAAGCAACAGGCCTATAGGTAAAAGAGAATCAGGGTTTGTTTTGTTTGATTAACAAAACAGTGGTGACAAGCAAAAACAATCTCAGAGATTTCAAGGACAGAAGCCACCTCCTTAGGGTTTTGCCAAAAATAACATTTCTTTGCCTACACTAAAAGAAGAAAAGACAAAGAGTATCAGTTTAAAAGGCATCATTTTACCAAAGGGTAAAAATTAGAGTTTTTGAAATAAGATCAAAGGTTGCACATAAGTTATTATCAAAATAGCCTAAAAAGAAAATGTGACCCTGGTTTGCATCTCAGCAATAGGCCCCCAACAAAAGCCTCCATGTCAAAAAGATAGTTTTGCAAAAGATGACAGAGGCATAAGTAAACATGTTTTCCTACAAAAATGTCAAAAGTGTGTTTCACAGCAAATATTAGTCAAAAGGCACACTAAAAATATAGGGGACATTAACTTTGCAAAAGTGGGTTTGATCTTTTAAAAATTACTTTTCAAATCAAATATAAAAAGTCACTTGAACCTTTCCCACACATCATTTTCCATTTCCAAAGAGAAGAAGCCATTGGGAGAATTTGTTTTTGGGGTTTTCAGGCCAAACTATAAAAAATTTGGGTGCTATGCACCGAGGCCAGTGCTACGCACCTGGCCTTTGGCGCTACACATATGAGGGAGGCGAGCAGTGTAAAAATACACTACGCTACGCGCTCAGATCCTGGTGTTAGACTCCTATACCAATAGGTGTCATTTTTCATGATAGACTTGTCAAACTATGCAATATGTCAAACCTTTTTCTTGTTGTAAAGGTGTTCCATATTCTTAAAAAATCAAAAAATTTAAAAAATGTAAAGAGGGTATACCCTAAAATAAAAATCAAAGGGTAAAAAGAATAAAATGGTCAAAAAAGTGAAAGAAATGAACCCCAAACAAAATAAAAACCAGGAAAGTGTGCAAGTCTAAATGCCACTACTATTTCATTTTTTGTAAATAAGTAATTGTGTGCAGCTTGTTAAACTTTTGCCACAATTTATGAAGAGTCAAACTGTTTAAACTTGACTCATTCATTTTTCAATTTCATGTTGTAGAATAGAGAATAAATATCTGACCAAACAGTTTAATCTTGGCAGATAAGTAGATAGGTAGAGTTAATAAAAGGTGCTCAACAGTTTAATTTGAGCCCTTGGATGTAATAAGTGTAGACTTAGATAGGTTTGCCATGTAAAAGGAAAAGAAGATTGATAAGGGTTTGCCAGTCTAAGTGCACCCTAATAAAGAAGAGAAAATGGTAGTGTAAAGTAGATAGGGTAGGTAGATGGTGTTGCAAAGTTTCATGTGATGAATGATGGTGCCAAATGTGCTTAATCTTTTACTTTCATCACTAAGTGCAAAGGCATAACACTACATTGGCAGAATTTCAAAGGAAAGCAAAGTCAAAATCATTAACTTCCCATCTCACTTTTTCCCTAACATTTACTAATTCCCATTAAGTGCTAAGGAATTCGAAGATTAAAGGGGCTCAAGGCATTTCCTTGACTTTTGGAGGGACCGGACCCTCGGCCCAATAATTGAAAAGACCTAAGTACTTGAAGTTATTCATCATTTCACTCATTCACTTTTAATATTTTCCTAAGTAAAATTCCATTTTACTTAGGAAAATCATGCTATAATTCATAAAAATCCCTCAAAATTACTTGCTACTTCTAAGTATAAGTGTTGAAGTTGATATAATGCAAGTTGCTTCAGAAATCTTCATTTTCCTAGTTGTGTAAAGTATTTTGAGTTTTCCTTGTTCCCTTGTAATATTAACATTTGATTTTATTTATTAAATCCTTATAACAAATAACGTTTTCCTATATATATATAACTTATTTTATGTAAATAACCCAAAAAACCCCTTTTACTATAGGTTTTAGCCAAAGTAAATAAATCCCACAAGTTCAAATAAAAAACCCCCATTATAAATCCCTTTGGCTAAAAACATATCCGAATACATTAACTCCGCCCCTATGGTAAATAAATTTCATTTGTTTATTACCATATAATAAAAATATTCGAAAAAAGGATTTAAACATATATTTATGTTTAAAAAAAAAATAAAAATAAAACCCCAAGTCCATCCGTAACCCCGACCCTTCATAAACCAAAGAGATTAATTAATCACCTGGATTAATTAATAATCTTACCACTCCCCCAATCGAAAGCTTCCCAAAATTATTAACTCATAATAAATCGTGTCGGGCCCGCGCGTTAACTCCCCCGTCATTTCCCGTCTGGTCCACCGTTGGATCACTCCACTGGAGATCTACGGCCCATAATGATTCCGCTAGCCATCCCTTGTACGAGCGTTAACGTGCGAAATCTGAGTGGTTTCCAAACAGTGCACTGGCCACACATCGTGTGCTGAATGGAATTTCTACCAACTCATGAAATACCGCCTGTTCCCAAAAGCGGTGCGGAATTTACCGTTTACCACCCATTTCCCGTGACGTGTCATGTCGTACACCAGTGATGTCATCCTCAAAAAATAATAAAAAATTCCTTTGACTTTCCAAATAAAACAAAACTTCGCGCATTTTTTCATCATTCTGTGTGTTGAAAGCGACTGCGTCCTCCATTCTGAAAAGTTTGAAAATCCACTGTTAAACTTCCATTTAACTGAATTTGCTGAAGACCTCCATCAGTCTAATATCCAAGAGTCCATCAGCTGTAAATCAGTACCTGTTAAATACAGCTTATCTTCTAAAAACAGGTATTTATATCATTTCCCATTTTTAACTCTGCAAAATCCTGCTGTTCGTTCAAAATTCTACACCAAAGACTGCTACAGAGTATTTTGAGTCTTCTCTTTTCACAGAATTTCAATTGCCTCTACAGAAAACTGTATTCTCCATCTTCAAACTGGTAATTGCACCCATTTCCATGAAAAACCCCCGAATTTCCGTTTCTTTGAATACACAAGAACCAAAAAAAATGGAAGTTCTTGTAGCCCTGAATGTAGCCCCATTAAATGCCCCCCATAGAGATTTGGATTACTTAGCGTTAGTAGATAAAGATTTTCAGATCAAAGATTTAGTTTTCCAAGAAAGCCCCCTTCAGATGTATTGTCGCAGCAGAGACAATTATTTGAATGGCTCAGATATTATTGGGTTATGGGAGTCTGGTCTTCCTAGATATATTTTTCCCTCAGTCCATATCTTTCCTGAAATTATCCATTATTGCCATGCTAATTATGATCGAAATCAAAGAGTAGTTCTATCCCCAAGCCATAATATCCTTTTTCCCATTATCAAGCCATCCATCAATGATATGTTACATTTTCACTGGTGAAGCCCTTACTCCTTTGTTTAGAGAATTATTCTGAGAAATCCAACAAATTCATCCTGCATGAGCACTGCATTTGCCAAACCTTCATGGGCTGCAGCACCACCCCAAAGGCCTCCCCTTATGCTAATGTTTATTTTTTATCAAGAAGGTCAAAATATTTTGAGTATGATATCTTTCATAATGGGTTTTAATACCAGTGAGTATGTCAACCTTATAACCCTCGTTTTATTATCTATGTTCTCCCCTGGACAGCCTCCTGCTGCCAAGTATGACTTTGCATCTTTCATTGCAGAAAAGATTCATAATCAGTTGATGAGATTAGATAATGAGAAAGCATTCAAGTATTCTACTGTCATTTACCATCTCATCCTCTATTACCAGCTAGAAAATTTCCCTTTCTATATTAAAAAACTTGATACCCAAGGGAATCCAAGATCTGCTATCTTTTGGTTAGCCATTACTCATTGTTCCCTAGATTCTCCCTATTCTTATAATGAGTTCATTGATCTTTTCATACATCCTGCAACTACTTTATTGACAGGAGTTGCCCCTCCAAGACTCAGCAATGAAATTAAGAAAATCCTTCAGCTTTCAAAACATTATAAGATAGGTGACTGGTACTTCTATCAGAATCATACTGAAATTAGAATTTATGGATGTGAATTGAGCCCTTTCAAGTTACCCAGATATGTTCCAATGAGACTTTTTGCACTTGATTATTTCAGAAAAATGAACAATTCAGATATACTTCACTTCTGTAATGCCAAGAAAAAGGCCTAACTCAGGATAAAAATCCAATTAGGTCCATTTATCTGCAATTCTAGGGATGGAAGGGAAGAAGCTCAAAAGATATTAGAGGAAAGTTGCAGATTATAGAAAAGTTTCCATTGGGTACCCTATGACCCATTCAACTTTATTTGTGACAAAAGAATGAAAAACAAATCAGCACCCTACATGCATCGAAGAATTACTGAGATTGAAAAGTATGCCAATACAGATGAATGGGTAGAAGGAACATTAATTGAACAGAATAGTGAAGAAGTCAATATGGAAAATGTAATGAAAGATCTTGAAAAAATGCTTGACCTAGAATTTTTTGGGCAAGTGCAGGTACAAGACATTGGTCCTTCCTCAGCAGGGAATTTTCAACAAAAATCACAGGAAAACATTCCATCAATTGCAGTTGAATTCAAAGGAAAAGAGAAAGATCCTAGAATACAAGTGATTGAAACATTCAAAATGACTAAAAAACCTCAAACATCTAAGGCACAAGGACAAGTACAGGTTCCTCCTCAAACTGATCCAATAGATATGCCAAACTTGCAAACTCCACTGAATATTGAAAAGGACAAGAAAAGGGAGGCTGAAGGTCCTACTCCTCCCAAGGAATCTTCAAAATAGACTCGGGCTAAAAGGCAGAGACTCAACCCACTTCCAGAAGTTGAATCATTTGAAGAAATCATTGATATTCCAGAAACAGAAGATAGTCAGCAAACAAGTTCAGTTAGTGGTACATATTCTGGTCTTCAAGGAAAGACAGTTCACAGGCAGATGAGTACAGAAATATCTTCTTTTAAACCTCCAATAAAATATGAAGGAGACATAAAGAAGAATTTCATCAATATAAAAGCAAGAAATGATCCACTGAGGATACAGGTGTATAATCAATATCTTAAAATGGCTCCAAAAAATCAAGAGAGATTAATGTTAGCTTTTGACATTCAACAAGGTAAAATGCTAATGAGCCATTTTAAACCCAAAGTGCAACAACCACAGACAACAGCTGATTATATCAAAACCAATTTTGAGGTCCTAGCAAAATATATTCATCCTTTGGACCAGATTGAATTACACAAGCAGACTGGAGAAATGATATATTGTACACTTACTGACAAAGCTATGGTAGCTCATGAATTACAAGATTCTTTGAATAATACAAACACCCAGTTGCAGATCGAGAAATCTTCTTCCCAAGCAAAAGATAATAGAATAAAATCTTTGGAGGAAATAATTATCAGTTTGGGTCATAATCCCAAGGATGTTAAGGGCATTGAAGCATTAGTCAAGAAGAAAGATGATGACATTGCTGCATTAAGGAAACAATTGAAACTACCAGCTTCAAGGCACCCTCAGACTGATGAAGTAATGAAGGAAAATTCAGAAGAAGAGGTGATGGACTTACTTTTAAAAATGAATGAACGACTTGCTGAAACAGAGAAAGAACTTGAGCAAGCATTAAAAGATAAAGAGTCCATTACTCCAGCAACAACAACACAGGTAGCCACAGGAACAGGTACACCAATTATAGGCCAACAAGTAGAGCTAACATAGGTGAACACTTCTGATAAGGGTTCTGATGAATTAATCAAAGCAATGAATGAATTAAAACTGCAAGTGACAGAACTCCAAACCTTGAAGTCTCAGTTTTCTACTCTTTAAAATAAATATGATCAATAAAAAATGAGTGTTGCTGAGAAGACAAGAGAAATAAAAAAACTAGAAAAATCAGTTAAAACATTGGAAAAGGATCTTACAATGGAAAGACCTTTAAGTTAATTAAAAGAGATTCTTTGGAATAACATTATACAGTCAATAAGACATGTTTGGACTTCTATTCAAATAATACATGAACAACAAGATTTAGTCAAAGTGGCTCTGGAAGAAATTGAAAGAGCAAAACAAGAGATAGGAAATATGCCAGAACAAGCCAATAGACTTATCAATTTTTTGAATACCCAGAATAAACAGCATCTTGCAGAATTTGGAATTCAAGACAGGACAGGAACCATCTTAGAAATCAAAAGAGTATTTACCAAAAGAACTTTTTTTCAAAATCTTGAACGAAGGTGTTCAGACATGCAGTAAGAAATTTTTACCTTCAATGAAAGATTTGATGATTTGATAAATAAAGGTTTGCCCAGTCCTGTTAGTGCAAAATATGGATTAATGGGTTTGGAAAGTTTTGTTGAAAAAATAAACAAACAGGTTAATGATCAAGCCAGTTCTTCAACCAATACAGCAGAAGGAATAGTACCAATAGGGAAAAGTCTTTATGAAAAATTGGAGAGTTTATTTTATCTTGAAAATGAAATAAATCATTTGTTTCCATATCAGCCTAATTTTTTCAAATACACCGAAGCTGATGAAACATTGAGAAAATTGCAAAGAACCAAATTGCCAGAAGTTCAATGGTGGGATGAGATGATGGACCTGTTATAAAATTTATCCTTGAGTAAAATTTGTTACTTTACTATGATATATCTTGAGAAAGGATAAATAGGTAAATAAAGGTCAAAGTGTATCATTGAAAAACAAAGAGTATTAGACAAGCAAGGCAGTCATAAAATAATTACTCAAGAAGACAGCAACGAGCTAAAACAAAGGAACTGCTTCTAGCACATTCTAAAAAGGAGGAAGTCAACACACAACATCAGATGATTTATCCTATTTACGAGACCATCTGTCTCCATTTTTGTTGTAACTTATTCATTAGTCACCCTATATTATATCTCTTTTGTTATGAGATATTTTTAATAGTTTTTTGTATAAATAAGCCCTCAAACAAATTATTGAGGGTGGATTCTTCTACTTGGATGTAACATTGACTTTTTGGAATAAAAGTGTTTTGGAGAAATTTCTTTGTGGCTTGCTGGATGATGATTTAAAGCTCAAGACTTTTTGCAGGATTCATGTGTCAGACTACAGTTCAATAAGTCTTTCTATCCTATGTTTTAAGTTTTATATCTGTTTATAATATCACTGTGTTCCATTTCTGAATAATTGACATAAAAGAATAAATCAGAACTTACTTAAGTGTACTCTGATTTCAATTGTGATTATTCTAAATGTTTTCTTCTAAACTGGTTATAAGCAAAAAATTCTTAATTGCTCTTGTTTGGATGGTTTAAACATTTTGATTACTATAGTAAAGAATTCTTAACTGCTCTTTATTTGTAATCATTCACTTTCTTTCTTTGAACATGTTGAAAGATTCTTAATTGCCTTTCATCCCTTCAAAATCCATTCCATTCACTTTAATTTCTAAAAATTGTTCTCTGTTTGGCTATCTTGCCCTGAAAAGCCATTTTGTGTGTAGAAACTCAATCCAGTAAAGCCATCCTTTCAACTCCATAGCCCAATGGCCTAAAATACTCAATCTTGCCCTCAGTTGGCGGATTCCACCATTCAAAATCAAACAAAACTCTTGGACTTATAACTAGCCTAATATTTTCTAAGAACAAAGCTAAATTTTAAAGAGAGTGCCCTCTCTGGATATAGATTGGCCAGATTCTGTATCTGAAGGTTGGTTTGTGGTTACCTCAGATTTACTTTCCTTTTCCACAACTTCAAGGAAAATCTGAGTGATAACATAGTGGTGACCATACTAGGGATCTGAATCATTTTAATTGTTACTATTGTTTGCTTATAAGCTATGGACAGAGTCTAAAGATCAACCAGGTAGCTTTTGAAATGCTTTTGCTCTGCAATTGCATAGTAAATAAATGTTGCTTCAGTCTATCTTTGGTTTAGCTTATAAATTAAACTGTAGTTTTAAACATTCAATCAGTTTCTCTAGTTCAAGAAATCTTTGAGAAAATTTTAACACAAAATCTTAAATTTCTTAAAGAATTTGTCGAAGTTGTATTTTCATTTCATTTAAAAACAAAAATTAAAAAAGAAACATTACTAGGAAAAATGGCTTTAGAAAGGATTCGTTATACTAGGTCAAATCCTGATCCAAACCCACCACCTATATTCGATAATCCAAATCTGATTCCTAGGATTCTTAGAAGGCAAGGAAGTCAAGAAAGCTCTGAAAGAGGAAGTTAAGAAAGTTCTGGAAGTTTTCAACCTCCTTCTAGATCAGCATCCTGTCCAGTTAAGTGGATTTATTTTGATGAAATACCTTTTGGTGAGCGATTCGAAACATCTTTATTTGTGAATTTTTCTAAAACTTAATTGTCCAGACTAGTTCTGGACCCATTATTTCTTGAGGATTTAGAATTCAGATTTATTACATCACATCTTGACAGATACCTACAAGATTCCATTCAATCCAAGCAAACCTTTGAGGAAACCTCAAACACTTCTGTAATTACTCTAGCTTCCCCAAGTTCAGCTACTTTTCCACAAACCTCTCAAACACCAGCCACTCCTTCTACTCCACCACCAACTTCTTCCAGACCATCATCACCTGTTATTCCATTATACCTTCCAATGGCCAATAGATATCCTCTGTTACAGTTGCTAGCCAACCCTTATGCTTTGCCTCCAGAATATCAGAGTAAGATCACCCCTTTTGATGGTTCTGGTACTTATACTACTCAACAACATACCAAAAGGATGACTGATTACTTTGAATTTTATGAAATTGACATTGATGATGTGCGAATGAGGATTTTTGTCCAGAGTCTTACTGGGGAAGTCAGGACATGGTTTAGGGCCCTTCAGCCAAACAGTATTGCTAACTTACCATCCTTGTATAGGGAATTTTTGAATAGATGGGAGAAGAAGAAGGATCCTCTTCAAATCCTGTCAGACTTTGGAAAATTGAAAAGAGGACCCAATGAAACAGTGCAAGATTACATCATTAGATTCAATGAATCCTATAACGATGTTCCTCAAAACCTTAGGCCCCTTCCGGATTTAGTACTGGTAAAATTTCCTGATGGGTTTGACCCTGACATAGCATACTCACTTAGGGAAAGAGCCTCTCAGACTCTAGAAGAGATGCAAAGCATAGTAGTTAGTGTTGAAGCTAACTTAATAGAAAAACGGGCTAGATCTAGAGCTGAAAGAAGGATGCCAATGAATGAAGAGCCTTCATCTTTTGAAAGAAAGTTGGATGCAATTATTAAAGGGATGGAAAGACTGGGAGACAGAGTAGAGACAATCGAAAGAAAGTCTTCTGGCGATGGTCAAAATGTTGTTAGAAACCCAAACTTCAGAAGAAATCAAAACCAAAATATTGGGAAAAATGTTCCTGACCAAAATATCAGGCCACCATTTCAAGAAATTTTTGTTGAAGGTTCATCTTCTGAAGAACCAACCGAGGATATTGAAATAAATAATTTGTCTGAAAATGAGAACGAACCAGAAGTTTTTCTATCTAAATATGATCAAGAAAATCACATTCTTGAAACATTTCAAACTCATTCAGGAGAAACTTTTGATTTCAAAGAAGGATATGACTAAGCAATTTATGAAGTTCATAAACAATACAATTTGATAAGTAGGCGAATTGATGTGCCAGATAATAGCAAACAGAAAGCTGTGAAACAAAAAGTCAAAGGTAAAACTAACACTCCTCCTGTACAAATTCTTCCTAGAATAAGTCCTAACCCCCCAAATCCAATAATTGAAGATGTGTCTGACAGCCAAAAGTATAACAAACAACTTTCCAACACTATTCCTCCTGCGGGAAATGTAGAAGAACTAGTGGAAGTTAGTTCAGAAACACCTTCAACTCATAACCCCACTCATGAAAAAGAGAAAAAACACTGAAGACCCAAAAAACAGAGAAAATCCAACTGTACAAAATACTAAAGCTCAAATAGAAAAATCTTTCAATCTAGAAGCTGAAATAGGAAAACTAAAGATAGCTATTCCATTATCTGAATTAGCTAAACATGATGTCTATAGAAGCTAAATCAGCAAATCCCTTAACATTAACATTACTGGAATGGATGATTCAGTAAATGTGTTTGATGATCAACCCAAATTATTGTTTGGCCCTAAAGTGAATGGTAAACCTGAGAGTGGAGGAACTCCTCCATTTTATGTGAGCTTGAATGTTCATGACAAAATCCTTCATAATGCCATGCTCGATTCTGGAGCATCCCACAATTTAATGCCTAAGAGTGTGATGGAGAGATTAAATCTAGACATTACCAGACCATATAAATATCTGTTTTCTTTTGATTCAAGTCAGGTAAGATGTTTGGGTTTGATTAAAGATCTGTGTGTTACTTTGGTGCAATACCCTACGAAATCTATTCTGATGGATATAGTGGTTGCAGATATCCCACCCAAATATGGTATGTTATTGTCAAGATCCTGGGGTGCCAAACTTGGAGGATCTATTCAATTAGATATGTCATATGCTACTATCTCAGTATTTGGTCAGCCTAAAAGATTATATAGAGAGACCTTGATGAAATATTTAGTTAGTAGGCAGGAGAAACCTGAAAACTTCCCTATCTACTCAGTTCATTCTGATATGGACTCTTTCATCCTTTATAATGCTGAATTTGACCTTCCTACTGAACTAGAGGCACCAGAAAAAGAAACTGCAAATAAATCTACTGTTCAAATTGAAGAAATTTATGAAAACAAAGAAACACCAGACAATCAAGAAACACCAGAAAAAAATGAAAAATCAAAGCCTCCTGTCAAAGAAATTATTAAAACAGTCGATGAAGATTATGAACATGAAATTATATGGCATTTAGAATTTGATGGCTCAGTAAATAAATTAGGAGCAGGAGCTGGAATCTGGATACATAATGTTGAAAACGATCATGCTGAAGGACATGCTTATAGATTGAATTTTAGATGCACCAATAATATGGTTGAATATGAGGCTCTTTTGCTAGGGCTTAAACATATCAAAAAATTGGGAGCAATTAGAGTATCAATCATAGGAGACTCTGAGTTGATTATTCAACAGATCAATGGTGAATGTTCAACAAAAGACCCCAGATTAATACAATATAGAGAAATAGTTGTGGAAATGCTCAATATATTTTTACAGGCTCAGCTTGCCAAAATTCCTAGAAAACAAAACTTGCATGCTAACAGTCTTGCAATGTTCGCTAGCACTTGTAAATTACCTTTTGGACCTAATCTTCAGTTCACAGCTGAGATTAGACATAGACCTGCTATACCAGATAATCTTATGAATTGGCAAGTGTTTGAAAACAACAATCAGATCAATAATTTTTTAACTTTAGAAAATGAATTCTCTAACATTAATATAGATGAAGACACAACAATCAATGAATCTGATCAAATTGATAAACAAGAAACAAATATTTCGGAGGAGACTGCAATTCACATGCTTCACCCAACCACATTCACTGAAAAGGATATGCAGAATTTGAAACAAATGGAAATCAATGAGATTATATAAGATGAATCTGAAATTATCAATCTGAAAGATAATCATTTACCCAAAGGATTAACTCCTTTGGAAGATCTTTTTGACTCAAATGATATTCCACTAAAACCCAAAATGGAACCAGTAAAAGTTGATATTGAAGACTGCAATTTAGGAACTCAAGAAAATTCTAAGATGGTTAAATTGTCTAAATCTCTTCCAGCAGATCAAAAGGTTAAATATGTTGAACTTTTAAAAGAATTCCAAGATGTTTTTCCTGGAGTTATGAAGATCTGAAATCTTATGATACATCAATAATTCAACATACTATTCCTTTGAAACCAGACCAGAAACCTTTCAAACGGAAACTTAGAAGGATCAACTCTATTTTACTACCTTCAATTGAGAAAGAGATTAAAAGAATGTATGAAGCAGGAATTATAGCTCCTATTAGGTTTTCTGAATGGGTTTCTAATTTGGTACCAATAAGGAAAAAGACTGGAGAGATTAGACTATGTGTCGATTTGAGAAATTTGAACAAATTTTATTTAAAAGATAACTATCCTCTGCCTAAAATGGACCATATATTACAAAGGGTAGTGGGATCTTCAAGAATTTCTCTTCTGGATGGATTTTTAGGGTATAACCAGATTTTGGTTCATCCTGATGATCAAGACAAAACAGCATTTACAACACCATGGGGTACTTTTAAATATGTCAAGATGCCATTTGGACTCAAGAATGCAGGGGCTTCTTTCCAAAGAGCAATGGACATTGCATTTGCCAAAGAAATTCATGACTTTCTGGTTATTTATTTAGATGACTTAACTGTTTTCTCCAAAACAGATCAAGAACATTTAGATCATCTAAGACAAGTGTTCATAAAATGCAGAAAGTATGGTATTTCTTTAAATCCGAAAAAATCATGGTTTGGTCTTGAAGAAGGGAAACTCCTAGGTCACATTATTTCTAAAGATGGCATCAGAATTGATCCTGAAAGAATACAAGCCATATTGCAGATACCTCATCCCAGCAACATTAAAGAACTTCAAGCTTTCATAGGAAAGATCAATTTTTTGAGAAGCTTCATTTCTAGTTTAGCTGAATTGCTTAGATTACTCACTAACATGTTGAAGAAAGATTCAAGTATTGACTGGACCGTGGAAGCCAAGAAATCATTTGAATAAATCAAAATGGCTTTGACTAGAACACCAGTTCTTACTAGTCCAAAATTTGATAGAGATTTTATCATTTTTTCATTTTCTTCTGAACACACAGTTGCAGCTGTTTTACTACAAAAGGATGATCAGGGATGTGAAAAACCAATAGCATTTTTTATTAAAGCACTTAGAGATGCATCTTTGAAATACAATATCATGGAGAAACAAGCTTTTGCACTTGTGAAAGCAATTAAAGATTTCGGAGTTTATATATTGTATTCTCATGTGATAGCTTATGTACCTAATGCTGTCGTTAAAGACATCTTAACTCAAGATGGTATTGAAGGAAAGAGAGGTAAGTGGATAGCTACCATATTAGAATATGACATTGAAATAAAACCAACAAAACTCATTAAAGGTCAAGGATTGGCTCAACTCATGACTGAAACAAACTGCCAAGCCCTGGATATTAATGAAGTAGATGACGAACAGGAGATGGCGACTTCCCAGATCAGTCAGTCCTTTATAGAATCACCTTGGTACGCTGATATCATTTATGTTTTATTAAACCTGCAAGCTCCTCCAGGGTTGTCCAGAACAAAACAAAGGTTTTTGAAAATTACATCTTTAAAATATTGCATCTTAGATAATTATCTCTTTTGGAAGAATCATGATGGAATTCTATTAAATTGTTTATTGAAAGATGAAGCTGACAAGGTTATTAATGAATTTCATGCAGGGGATTGTGGTGGACACCTCTACTGGAAGTCAACTCCATATAAAATCTTAAGGGCTGGTTTTTACTGGCCAACCTTGTTTTTAGATGTTAAGAAATTTATGACTGCTTGTCATAAGTGTCAGATCTTTGAAGGCAAGAGAAAATTACTGCCTTTACCATTAAAACCAATTTCCACCGAGAAATCCTTTCAGCAATGGGGCTTAGATTTTATTGGAGAAATCCATCCTCCCTCTTCCGGGCAACACAGATGGATCCTTATCGCTACAGATTAATTTACTAAATGGATTGAAGCTGTCCCATGTAGACAAGATAATGATTCTGTAATTATAGGGTTTTTAGAAACCAATATACTTTCAAGATTTCGCTGTCCAGAGAAAATTATAACTGACAATGCTGCTGCTTTTAAGTCTAAGAAAATGATTAGTTTCTGCAATAAATATCACATCACTTTAGGCCATTCAATAGCCTATTATCCTCAGGGTAATGGACTGGCAGAATCTTCCAATAAAAGCCTCATTAATATCATTAAAAAATTATTGGAAGAGAATAAAAAGAATTGGCATAAGAAACTTACCAATGCATTGTGGGCAGACAGAATTACAACTAAAAAATCAATTGGGACCAGTCCATATGAAATAGTTTATGGTATTGAGGCAATATTTCCATCATCCTTAGGAATTCTTGTTATGAAATTACTTCAGGAGGCTCAAGTAGAACCAAATGATATTCAGAGAAGAATAAACCAAACAATTCACTTGCAGCACACCAGAGAAGAAGTGTATCAACGATCCCAAGTCTTGTAGGAAAAGTTAAAGAAAATGTTTGATAAAAGGACTAAAGAAGAAGATTTTCAACTAGGAAACAAAGTTCTGAGATGGGATTCCAGAAGGGAAGATAAAGGGAAACATGGGAAATTTGATTTCTTATGGAAAGGACCTTACATCATTCATGCTTTACAAGGAAATAACACATACTTTTTGAAGAATTTGGATGGTTCAGAAGCTGAGGAAGGACCAGTCAATGGTCGAATGCTAAAGAACTATTTTGATCCCATTTATTAGGATGTTCTAATTTTTTCTAACTTGTACATAATATATCATTTTTAATGCATCAGTTTTGATTGGATGGTGACTAGTTGGAGTTGAAGCCCGAAGTGAAGGCCCTAAGCTTCAGAAGTTTCACTATCATATATACAATAAAGCCACCAGAAAAAGAAGACTACATGGTTCAGTTGAAGACATTTCAAGGCATTTGACCTACTGTTCTTGACTTTTCACTAGGAAAAGCCATCCCCAAGTGGTGCCAGTGTTAGACTCCTATACCAATAGGTGTCATTTTTCATGATAGACTTGTCGAACTATGCAATATGTCAAACGTTTTTCTTGTTGTAAAGGTGTTCCATATTCTTAAAAAATCAAAAAATTTAAAAAATATAAAGAGGGTATACCCTAAAATAAAAATCAAAGGGTAAAAAGAATAAAATGGTCAAAAAAGTGAAAGAAATGAACCCCAAACAAAATAAAGACCAGGAAAGTGTGCAAGTCTAAATGCCACTACTATTTCATTTTTTGTAAATAAGTAATTGTGTGCAGCTTGTTAAAATTTTGCCACAATTTATGAAGAGTCAAACTGTTTAAACTTGACTCATTCATTTTTCAATTTCATGTTGTAGAATAGAGAATAAATATCTGGCCAAACAGTTTAATCTTGGCAGATAAGTAGATAGATAGAGTTAATAAAATGTGCTCAACAGTTTAATCTGAGCCCTTGGATGTAATAAGTGTAGACTTAGATAGGTTTTCCATGTAAAAGGAAAAGAAGATTGATAAGGGTTTGCCAGTCTAAGTGCACCCTAATAAAGAAGAGAAAATGGTAGTGTAAAGTAGATAGGGTAGGTAAATGGTGTTGCAAAGTTTCATGTGATGAATGATGGTGCCAAATGTGCTTAATCTTTTACTTTCATCACTAAGTGCAAAGGCATAACACTACATTGGCAGAATTTCAGTGGAAAGCAAAGTCAAATTCATTAACTTCCCATCTCACTTTTTCCCTAACATTTACTAATTCCCCTTAAGTGCTAAGGAATTCGAATATTAAAGGGGCTCAAGGCATTTCCTTGACTTTTGGAGGGACCGGACCCTCGGCCCAATAATTGAAAAGACCTAAGTACTTGAAGTTATTCATCATTTCACTCATTCACTTTTAATCTTTTCCTAAGTAAAATTCCATTTTACTTAGGAAAATCATGCTATAATTCATAAAAATCCCTCAAAATTACTTGCTACTTCTAAGTCTAAGTGTTGAAGTTGATATAATGCAAGTTGCTTCAGAAATTTTCACTTTCCTAGTTGTGTAAAGTATTTTGAGTTTTCCTTGTTCCCTTGTCATATTAACATTTGATTTTATTTATTAAATCCTTATAACAAATAACCTTTTCCTATATATATAACTTCTTTTATGTAAATAACCCAAAAAACCCCTTTTACTATAGGTTTTAGCCAAAGTAAATAAATCCCACAGGTTCAAATAAAAAACCCCCATTATAAATCCCTTTGGCTAAAAACATATCCGAATACATTAACTCCCCCCCTATGGTAAATAAATTTCATTTGTTTATTACCATATAATAAAAATATTCGAAAAAAGGGTTTAAACATATATTTATGTTTTAAACAAAAAAATAAATAAAACCCCAAGTCCATCTGTAACCCCGACCCTTCATAAACTAAAGAGATTAATTAATCACCTAGATTAATTAATAATCTTACCACTCCGCCAATCGAAAGCTTCCCGGAATGATTAACTCATAATAAATTGTGTTGGGCCCATGCGTTAACTCCCCCATCGTTTCCCGTCCATTCCACCGTTGGATCGCTCCGCTGGAGATCTACGGCCCACAATGATTCTGCTAGCCATCCCTTGTACGAGCGTTAACGTGCGAAATCTAAGCGGTTTCCAAACAGTGCACCGGCCACGCGTCGTGTGCTGAATGGAATCGCTACCAATTCATGAAATACCACCTGCTCCCAAAAGCAGTGCAGAATTTACCGCTTACCACCCATTTCCCGTGATATGTCATGTCGTACACTAGTGATGTCATCCTCAAAAAATAATAAAAAATTCCTTTGAATTTCCAAATAAAACAAAACTTCGTGCATTTTTTCATCATTCTGTGTGTTGAAAGCGACTGCGTCCTCCATTCTGAAAAGTTTCAAAATCCACTGTTAAACTGCCATTTAACCGAATTTGTTGAAGACCTCTGTCAGTCTAATATCCAACCGTCCATCAGCCGTAAATCAGTACCTGTTAAATACAACTTATCTTCTAAAAACAGGTATTTATATCATTTCCCATTTTTAACTCTGCAAAATCCTGCTGTTCGTTCAAAATTCTACACCAAAGACTGCTACAGAGTATTTTGAGTCTTCTCTTTTCACAGAATTTCAATTGCCTCTACAGAAAACTGTATTTTCCATCTTCAAACTGGTAATTCCACCCATTTCAATGAAAAACCCCCAAATTTATGTTTCTTTGAATACACAAGAACCAAAAAAAATGGAAGTTCCTGTAGCCTTGAATGTAGCCCCATTAAATGCCCCCCATAGAGATTTGGATTACTTATCATTAGTAGATAAAGATTTTCAGATCAAAGATTTAGTTTTCCAAGAAAGCCCCCTTCGGATGTATTGTCGCTGCAGAGACAATTATTTTAATGGCTCAGATATTATTGGGTTATGGGAGTCTGGTCTTCCTAGATATCTTTTTCCCTCAATCCATATCTTTCCTAAAATTATCCATTATTGCCATGCTAATTATGATCCAAATCAAAGAGCAGTTCTATCCCCAAGCCAGAATATCCTTTTTCCCATTACTGCTCAATCCATCAATGATATGTTACATTTTCAGCCTGGTGAAGCCCTTACTCCTTTGTTTATGGGAGAATTATTGGAGAAATCCACTAAATTATCCCAGAAAGAGTTAATTCGCATTTGCCAAACCTTCATGTGGCCAGAGCACCAGCCCAAAGGCCCTCCCCCTTATGCTAATGTTTATTTTACTGAAGAAGGTCAAAATATTTTGAGTATGATATCTTTCATAATGGGTTTTAATACCAGTGAGTATGTTGATCATTTAACCCTGGTGTTATTATCTATGTCCACCCTTGGACAGCCTCCTGCTGTCAAGTACGACTTTGCATCTTTCATTGCAGATAAGATTCATAATCAATTGATGAGATTGGAGAATGAAAAAGTATTCAAGTATTCTACTATCATTTACCATCTCATCCTCTATTACCAGCCAGAAACTTTCTCTTTCTATATCAAAAAACTTGATACCCAAGGGAACCCAAGATCTGTTATCTTTTGGTCAGCTATTACTCATTCTTCCCCAGATTCTCCCTATTCTTATAATGAATTTATTGATCTTTTCATAAATCCTGCAACTACCTTGTTGACAGGAGTTTCCCCTCCAAGACTCAGCAATGAAATTAAGAAAATCTTTCAGCTTTCAAAATAGTATAAGATAGGTGACTGGTACTTCTATCAAAATCATACTGAAATTAGAATCTATGGATGTGAATTGAGCCCTTTCAAGTTACCCAGATATGTTCCAATGAGACTTTTTGCACTTGAATATTTCAGAAAAATGAACAATTCAGATATAATTCACTTCTGTAATGCCAAGAAAAAGGCTCAACTCAGGATAAAGAGCCAATTAGGTTCATTTGTCTGCAATTCTAGGGAAGAAGGGGAAGAAGCTCAAAAGATATTATAAGAACGTTGCAGATTACAGAAAATTTTCCATTGGGTACCCTATGACCCATTCAAATTTATTTGTGACAAAAGAATGAAAAACAAATCAGCACCCTACATGCATAAAAGAATCCCTGAGATTGAAAAGTATGCCAATACAGATGAATGGGTAGAAGGAACATTAATTGAACAGAATAGTGAAGAAGTCAATATGGACAATGTAATGAAAGATCTTGGAAAAATGCTTGACCTAGAATTTTTTGGGCAAGTGTAGGTACCAGACATTGGTCCTTCTTCAGTAGGAAATTTTCAACAAAAATCACAGGAAAACATTCCATCAATTGCAGTTGAATCCAAAGGAAAAGAGAAAGAGCCTAAAACACAAGTGATTGAAACATTCAAAATGACTGAACAACCTCAAACATCTAAAGGTCAAGAACAGGTTCCTCCTCAAATCAATCCAATTGAAATGCCAAATTTTCAAACTCCACTGAATATTGAAAAGGGCAAGAAAAGAGAGGCTGAAGGCCCTACTCCTCCCAAGGAATGTTCAAAACAGCCTCAGGCTAAAAGGAAGAAAATAAATCCACTTCCAGAAGTTGAATCATATGAAGAAATCATTGATACTCCAGAAAGAGAAGATAGTCAGCAAACAAGTTCAGTTAGTGGTACATATTCTGGTCTTCAAGGAAAGACAATTCACAGGCAGCTGAGTACAGAAATATCTTATTTTAAACCTCCAATAAAAGATGAAGGAGACATAAAGAAGACTTTCATCAATATAAAAGCAAGAAATGATCCACTGAGGATACAGGTGTATAATCAATATCTTAAAATGGCTCCAAAAAATCAAGAGAGATTAATGTCAGCTTTTGACATTCAACAAGTTAAAATGCTAATGAGCCATTTTAAACCCAAAGTGCAACAACCACAGACAACTGCTAATTATATCAGAACCAATTTTGAGGTCCTAGCAAAAGATATTCATCCTTTGGACTAGATTGAATTACACAAGCAGACTGGAGAAATGATATATTCTACACTTACTGACAAAGCTATGGTAGCTCATGAATTACAAGATTCTTTGAATAATACAAACACCCAGTTGCAGATCGAGAAAGCTTCTTCCCAAGAAAAAGATAACAGAATAAAATCTTTGGAGGAAATAATTATCAGTTTGGGTCATAATCCCAAGGATGTTAAGGGCATTGAAGCATTAGTCAAGAAGAAAGATGATGACATTGCTGCATTAAGGAAACATTTGAAACTACCAGCTTCAAGGCACCCTCAGACTGATGAAGTAATGAAGGAAAATTCAGAAGAAGAGGTGATGGACTTACTTTTAAAAATGAATGAACGAATTGCTGAAACAGAGAAAGAACTTGAGCAAGCATTAAAAGATAAAGAGTCCATTACTCTAGCAACAACAACACATGTAGCCACAGGAACAGGTACACCAATTACAAGCCAACAAGCAGAGCTAACACAGGTGAACACTTCTGATAAGGGTTATGATGAATTAATCAAAGAAATGAATGAATTAAAACTACAAGTGAAAGAAATTCAAACCTTAAAGTCTCATTTTTCTACTCTGGAAAATAAATATGATCAATAAAAAATGAGTGTTGCTGAGAAGACAAGAGAAATAAAAAAACTAGAAAAATCGGTTAAAACATTGGAAAAGGATCTTACAATGGAAATACCTTTAAGTGAATTAAAAGAGATTCTTTGGAATAACATTATACAGTCAATAAGGCATGTTTGGACTTCTATTCAAATAATACATGAACAGTAGGATTTAGTCAAAGTGGCTCTGGAAGAAATTGAAAGAGCAAAACAAGAGATAGGAAATATGCCAGAACAAGCCAATAGACTTATCAATTTTTTGAATACCCAGAATAAACAGCAGCTTGCAGAATTTGGAATTCAAGACAGGACAGGAACCATCTTAGAAATCAAAAGAGTATTTACCAAAAGAACTTTTTTGCAAAATCTTGAATGAAGGTGTTCAGACATGTAGCAAGAAATTTTTACCTTCAATGAAAGATTTGATGATTTGATAAATAAAGGTTTGCCCAGTCCTGTTAGTGCAAAAGATGGATTAATGGATTTGGAAAGTTTTGTTGAAAAAATAAACAAACAGGTTAATGATCAAGCCAGTTCTTCAACCAGTACAGCAGAAGGAATAGTACCAACAGGGAAAAGTCTTTATGAAAAATTGGAGAGTTTATTTTATCTTGAAAATGAAATAAATCATTTGTTTCCATATCAGCCTATTTTTTTCAAATACACCGAAGCTGATGAAACATTGAGAAAATTGCAAAGAACCAGATTGCCAGAAGTTCAATGGTGGGATGAGATGATGGAACTGTTATAAAATTTATCCTTGAGTAAAATTTGTTACTTTACTATGATATATCTTGAGAAAGGATAAATAGGTAAATAAAGCTCAAAGTGTATCAGTGAAAAACAAAGAGTATCAGACAAGCAAGGAAGTCATAAAAGAATTACTCAAGAAGATAGCAATGAGCTAAAACAAAGGAACTGCTTCTAGCACATTCTAAAAAGGAGGAAGACAACACACAACATCAGCTGATTTATCCTATTTACGAGACCATCTGTCTCCATTTTTGTTGTAACTTATTCATTAGTCACCCTAGATTATATCTCTTTTGTTATGAGATATTTTTAATAGTTTTTTGTATAAATAAGCCCTCAAACGAATTATTGAGGGTGGATTCTTCTACTTGGCTGTAACATTGACTTTTTGGAATAAAAGTGTTTTGGAGAAATTTCTTTGTGGCTTGTTGGATGATGATTTGAAGCTCAAGAATTTTTGCAGGATTCATGTGTCAGACTATAGTTCAATAAGTCTTTCTATCCTATGTTTTAAGTTTTATATATGTTTATAATATCACTATGTTCCATTTCTGAATAATTGACATAAAAGAATAAATCAGAACTTACTTAAGTGTACTCTGATTTCAATTGTGATTATTCTAAATGTTTTCTTCTAAATTGGTTATAAGCAACGAATTCTTAATTGCTCTTGTTTCGCTGGTTTAAACATTCTGATTACTATAGTAAAGAATTCTTAACTACTCTTTATTTTTAATCATTCACTTTCTTTCTTTGAACATGTTGGAATATTCTTAATTGCCTTTCATCCCTTCAAAATCCATTCCATTCACTTTAATTTCTAAAAATTGTTATCTATTTGGCTATCTTGCCCTGCAAAGCCATCTTGTGTGTAGAAACTCAATCCAGTAAAGCCATCCTTTTGACTCCATAGCCCAATGGCCTGAAATACTCAATCTTGCCCTCAGTTGGCAGATTCCACCATTCAAAATCAAACAAAACTCTTGGACTTATAACTAGCCTAATATTTTCTAAGAACAAAGCTAAATTTTAAAGAGAGAGCCTTCTCTGGATACAGATTGGCTAGATTCTGTATCTGAAGGTTGGTTTGTGGTAACCTCGGATTTACTTTCCTTTTCCACAACTTCAAGGGAGTGATAACACCTGGCACTGTGCATCTGGCCCGACACTATGCACAGGCCCAGCAAAGACCGAAAATGCCTGGGACACCGCCCAGTCTGCCCAACACTACGCACAGGCACTATGCACAAGTGCTACTCAAGATCAATTATTTAGTCTTTGAGTTAGGGTTTGAAAGTGAGATTGGTTTTGAGTACAAAAATAATATTGGGTGACTATAGGCTAACCTCTAACCCCAAGTGCAAGCTCTAAAAATTATTTTCACCTTAGCCTTCGTTTTTGCAAATATTTGACCTAAAAACCACTAAAAGCACCTAGTTTGCCCAAAAAACCTCAAGAAAATTCCAAAGGTCCTGCTGCTATTTTTTTAAACCAGTCATCATGTCAGAAGGAGATAGTCATACCAATAGTGATTAGAGTCATACTCCAACCAAGCTAAAGCATCATGGAGGAAAAGAAAAAATATTTGAGCCCCTAGACACCACTCCAATCACTTCATCTCCTATGATTCTTTCATTCTTCGAGGATGTAGGGTGCTAAAAATTTTGTGAGAAGGTCAGCAAGTCAGAAGCCATTCAGAATTAACTAGATTGTTCATATGTAACTTACAAAACCATCAAGTAAATATGGCAGGGGTACAATTTGAGCTCTCATCTAAGATCATTTCCAAAGCAACAGGTATACCAAACATTAGTAAGGTGTGGTTCAAACAAAAGAAGCTGGATTTGAGTTATTATGGGCCCTATTTGGAACCCAGCTATCAAAAAAATCGTAAGGTTGTTTTCCCTTTTTCCCATTTACTAGATATGTATGCTACATTGATGAGGTAGATTATCAATTATTTCACATGTGAAGGGAGACACTCCTGGATCTACTCATATCATATAAGGTTTTAGATGCATTTTACTAGGGTCAAGATGATGAACCTACCTTACTACCTTTTCTGAAGCATTGATAAAATGGTGTTAGTTGTCAAGAAGAAAAGCTATGACCACCAAATTCCAAGCCTTTTTCATCACTCCCGGATCAAAATGATTGTCCTATACCAGCTAGAGCAACAAGGAATATCTTGGGAAACCTTCATCTCACATGATGTGTTTACACACCCCTGGGCCTTCATTCAGCAGAAATTGCCTTCCACTTCACAACCACCTACCTCCACACATCCATCATCTCCCCATATGTCTTCTCAACAAACAATTTCACCTCTTACCTCTTCCCCTAAATTTCCAAGTGAGGGGGCTAACAGTAGCCCTAGTGAAGAACAAATAGAAGGCAACAGTCAGGAGGAAACTGAGACAGATAATAATGGACAAGAAGGGGGAAGTGGAGAAGAAGATGATGAAAATGAGGAAAACAGTGAAGAGGAGGGGAGTAGCCATGAAGAAAGCAGTGATGGCAATGATGAAATTAGTGAAGGTAGCCACAAAGATGAGAGTAGTGAGCTTGATGAAGAGGAAAATAGAGATGAAAGTAGTGGGAAAATTGATGAAGAGGAGCAGCATGATGATGAGTAGAACAGCCATCAAAGTACACCAGATAGTCAAGGAAAGATTCATGACAGTCATGACAGCAGTCATGACAGTCATGACAGTAGTCATGACTCTCATGATAGCAGTCATGACTCTCATGATAGCAGTCATGACTGTCTTGACAGTAGTCATGACTGTCTTGACAAAAATCAATCCATAGATGACAAAGAAAATCAGAGTGAGGCAAGTGCAGAAGATATTAAGCAAGATAAAGGTCAAAATGATTATAGCACTACCTTTAAAACTTCCACTGTTACCCCTCTCACATGCACATATCACAGAGGGAGAAGAAATGTGTTTGCTGCCTCTAAAAGGCAAAGGGTCATCTCTTCTCAAACAGCGAAAACATTGGAAAAAGGGAAAGAAAAAAATAGAAAAGGTTGAGCAGAAAGTACAAGTAAGAAGGAGAAAAAGGATTAAAAATACTTCTCAAGGGCCTCTTTTTTTTTATCTAGATAGTGATAATGAGGACCAAGGGATACGTACTAAGTTGCTCCTCTTAGAAAAGGATGCCCAGCTTCAAGAATGGGAAAAGGATTTGGAGAGGGCACAAAGGGTCATATACTATTATAAAGAGGAGCATAAAAATTTCAAAGAGGTGAAGAGGGGCCTTGCCTTGTAGAAGAAAATGGTCAAACACTATGCAAGGAAGAGCATGCTTGCTAATGCCAAACTCAAGCAAGCCCTCATGGAGCTAGAAGAGCTAAAAAGGACCAAATTGCATGACTGCCTCGATATCTTGGCTGATGCTTCACATCAGGTGTCTAAAACCCCTTGAGGGGTCTACACATGAATTTTGAGGAAAATTCGGAAACTTTTTGTTTTTTCCAAATTTTGACCCCTAGGAGTGCAGCACCCTAGGCACTACGCACAAAATTGGGGCATCCTTAGCTGCTGGAGTTTAAATTTTTTGATTTTTCATATCCCCAATAGTATACCCACAAAATTTTAGGTCAATTGGAGCATTTTCCCCCCCTCAAAAGGTCACAAAACACCTCAAAAGTGACCTTTCTGCCTCCTTTTTAGGCTTGGTGCTGTGCACCTAGCAGTCATGGGAGATTTGATTTTTGAGCCAGTAAATGGAATCCATTTAGCACAAATCAAATATTTTTGGAAATTAGACTCATCAAGATTTCCAACAAGCCATCACAGGGCCAAATTCGATGCCAGGAAGGGGTCCAAAACTTAGCTGCAACAGACCCTATTTTTTGTTGAAATGGCGCTACGCACAGAGATAGCCTTTTGCCAAAAAGTCAACAAAAGACACTGATTAATGACAAATTGGTTTTTTAATATTTTTCATGTAAAAATCACTCTTTATTTGATTTGGGAGTTATGTTTTGATGTTTTTCATTTATTATCTTATCTCTTATGTGTCTTGGGCCTTGCATGGTCTTTAAGCACATTTATGACATTTATGGCTAAATTAGGGTTTCTGGAAGCCTCTTAGGGTTTCCACCTCCTCATTTAGCTCCATAAATAGAGCATGAGGCTATTATATATTAGTTGGATTTTTATGACTTATGTTGAAGAAATTGGAGTTTTTGATAACAATTTGATGTCTTGGAGCTCATGCATGCCTTGGTTTGCTTGTTGATGGAGAGAGACTGTTTGCATGATCCATAAGCTTGATTGATGGTGAAGTTTTTCTTATGTTCATGTTTTCTAGTTTTCCATTATGTTTTCCATCTTTCTATTTTGCAGTAGGAAAAAAAATTTAGATTAAAAAATGTTTTCTGATGACACCTTAATTTTGTTTGTCCTTCACTACCTCAATGTTTTCTTCTATTAAGATATGTTAGGGAATCCATCTCTTGCTCCCTAAGAAGTTCTTAGCTTGTCCATTTCTTGAATGGTTTAGATCAGTTAGTGTCAACTATGATTTATGGCTAGCCCTGCATATTGTTGCCACTGAAATACTCTGTTCTTGGAATCATCTCTTTAAAAGCATCTTTGCCTAGGTTTATCAAAGAAGTCTGTTTCAATCAAGCTGTTTGCCTTTACTTAGCTAAATTTGTTTCAAGGAACCTTCATAGCTGTAATTTTATATGTTCAAGGTTTTCTCTCCTTCTATGGTTATAGCTACTTGTGCATCTTAAATGTTTTTCTACTCTTAATGATGAAATCTATGAAAGTTAAATAAGTTTCTTGCTTTTCTATGTTTCATCTAAATGTTTGTCTTGGTTGATTATCTACTTTCAATCTAAAATCAAATGGATTAGGTTTTTCTTATGCCTGTGATTCTCTTGCTATGCTCATAAATCTTATAACTCTCTCAGTTTACAAGTACATAAAGGATTTAGTTTTTTCCCTTTATTAGCTTAATGTTCACCTCATGACCCTTCACAACCTTAAAATATCCACCAAGCAAGTTAAAATTGCCTTGCAAATTCTCTTAAAACCATCGATGAAATTATCATGACCTTGTTAGACTCCATTCCCCAATGAATTAATAATCTCCCTTATTTTCTATCTAAAATCTATCTGAGCATCATACCCAACCAAAAACAATCAAAATAACTTGCACTTAACATCTAGCCTAAAATCAACCCAAATCAGCAAACAAGTTCACATCTTTGCACCTACTAGAGAGATCCCTCTCCGAATCTAGGAAGGCTAGGTCCTTGGATTCCAAAGCTTGGTTTGATGTTACCTTGTCCATTTTTATCTCAATCAATCTAGAAAATTACAGGGACCTAACAATACCCACTCATTGGGCTAGAGGTATCGCTTCATTCCAAAGAAGGGATTTCTTGTGTAACAAGTTGAAAGTGGACACATTACTATAAACTACTCTATATAATAGAGACTTCATTGAATAAGGAAACTACACGATATTCAGGGGAATGTCGAAGTCCAAAGGAACTGCGACGAGGGATGGATTTTTGTTACACAA
Organism: Pinus albicaulis; assembly: GCA_034641835.2. Lineage (NCBI taxonomy): Eukaryota > Viridiplantae > Streptophyta > Pinopsida > Pinales > Pinaceae > Pinus > Pinus albicaulis. The sequence goes on from CM076569.1 coordinate 354,277,295, forward strand.
GGGATGGTCCATTGAATTTGACTAGAAATATGATCGTTAGAGGTAAAAAGCTGACATGAAATTTAATTTTTTGTTAAAAGGAGTTGGGAAAACACATTTATTAGGCATATCAGGTCAAATATGCCACCATATCTACATTAAATGAGCCAAATTTGAAGACAATCATGGATTCTAAAATTCAAAATTATTATAAAAGAAAGGTCCCTCTCAACATATTAACACTTTTCTTCCTGAGAATTGAAATTGAGAATTTGTGCCCAAGTAAGAAAGAATAATTTCATTGTATGTCTCAAAGGACTTTTGAGGAAATTTCTAAATAGTTTTTGAAGAAAGGATTAGGAGGCATTATGGAATAAAAGGGTGGTGAAACCACACATTCATGGGTAGCAGTATATCCAACGTGGGCGAGGATGTAGTGCCAAAAAACCACCCCAATAGAACAGCTAGAGAAGAAGCAAGAACAGAGCCTAGATGTGACCCCTAGAGTTATAAAATATTTGAGGAACAAAATATCCAGGGAGTAGCAGACAAAGCAATGAAAAAACAAGAAATAGAAGAAACCAATGGAGATTCAGAATAGCAAAGAATAAAATGGCATACCTGAAGAAGAGATGTGAGAAATTGAGGAAGAAAATATCTTTGTATTACCACCGTATGTACTGCCAAGGAATCCAGGTGCTAAGTCGGTTAAGGACCCTGATGAAAAGTTCATTGTATCCACACCGTTTGTGCCTAAGAAAGTACCATTTGAGAGAGAGCCACTATGGAAAGTACTGAAGTTGAAGATGGAGGATGGGGACTTGAATGACAAAAGTAAACATCCATAATTTAAACCAAGCAGGTACCTACACATTGTGTATTAACTAGAACATAAAGTCAACTGGTCAGAAGCACACTAGTGGGATGAAGGACTGAAAAGAGTAGGATTGTTAAACATGTTGAAAATTTCACACTTCAGTTGAAGTTACATCAACATGATTTGTGTTCAAAAACTACTTTTTTTGGTGCATGATGGGTACCTCCGGTTGGGGGAAAGGATCACGATGGATGAGATGTTGATCAGTAGGATCACCATGCTTCCATACCCAAGAAAGAACCCCGCTCAAGAGTTCATAGGTAAGTTTCAGGATAAGGCAGTTGCTAATGAGATGAAGAGGAAATACGAGCTCATAAAGGAGTGAAGGGTATATGACATAAAATCCATCGATGATCAAGGAGTTTTCTTCATCATCCACATCCTTGCAGGGAAAATTATATGAAAATGTCGATAAAATGAAGTCCCATCAACCATGGTTTCTTTGGTTGAGTAGTGCAATAAATGAGTTGAGTTTAATTGGGACAGTTACTTATGCGGGGATATTTTGGAATATTATCACGAAGAATAGGAGGAAGGAAATATGTTCAAATATGAATGGTTTTTATTTATCATCGTGTTGATAACATGGAAGGAGCTGGTGGATTAAAAATTTACCACAATATAACTAGATGCGTGTGAAGCTGCATGGTACACCTCACTCTGGTTTACCAAGGAGCCGACGCGCGCACAAGAAAACAATATTTTCTGGGTGTTGATGGAAATGGACTTGCACAGGATGGTGAATCCAAGGAGATATGGAATCCTTTGCCATATTTTGTCATATAGGATGACCTTGTGGAGCTGATAATTCCATGGTAGATAGACTTGATGAGCCCACGCTTTGGAATCCACGATGCAAAAAAAAAAATATTGTACAACATGCAGGTACCAGTGGAAAAGACACAGAGGAAGGGGATTATGCATATCAAGAAATAGACAAAGACACAAAATATCATGAAGGAATAGATCCAGAACATGATCATGGTGACCAAGACCCACCCAGTGAAATAGAACTAGATGATTCACCATTTACCATAATAAAGAGGGTTCCTACAACATCTATGTTAGGAGTGAAAAAGAAGGACAAGGCAGATCGATCCAAGTGTGTAGAGCCAATGGTCCTCACTAAAGGGGACATTAACAAAATTGTAGACAAGGTACAACATATCACAGAAGAAACATGGAAAAAAATTGAAGATTAGTACAAAGAAGTATTGACATAAGTGCAACAAGGTATGCAGGAACTCAATGTGCTGACACAAACGATGTGACCACAGGAGCATGAAACCATCCAACCAACACAAACAAGACATCTGATGTAGCCAGTACCACATAGAGAAATATTTTGGTATTCGTATTTTTCATTTACCCAGAGGTGTGCTACAGTTAAAATCTATAGAGGATAGAGAATGCGTGAAAGTATGGGACAACATAAACTTGAACATCGTTGTGCTGCCCACACAAACATTGCATAAATTCCATTAGAGCGTCATGGATGAATTTAAGGGTTGGGAAGAGCACACCTTAAAGATGACCAAGAAGGTGAAAAAGGAATTTGTAGACATGAGGAAGGAACTACACCATGTGATAAAGGAAAGAAATGAGGTGCAACAACAACAACAACAGCTAGAGGAGGCCATCGACAAAACTTGGAGTGAGGTTCTAGGTATCAAGGTTTGTGTAGAGGAAGCACCAATAGAAAAGGTTTCGAAGCTTGCCCTCATGATCAATGAGTCAAAGGACAACATGGAGAAGCTAAATTTTGAATACCAGGTACAAATTATTGATCCAAAACTAAGTCTCCACCAGCCATGGCACTGGAGGTGCAAGAGCAGAGGGAAGAATATCAAAAAACCACATTGGAAGGCATCTCCACTACAATGAAGGATTGTGGAAAGATTTTGGATGATAAAATGGATATTTGGACCTCACTGAAAGAGGAACCAATAATTCATAGAAATGAATGTTGAGAATGCAACAAGATGATGGAGCTTAGTGAAATGAAGTCGCCTTCACTAAGTGGGCCCACAGGCTATTTTTGGCGCAAAGTCTATTTTTAGAATATGTCTATTTTTAGACATATGGATCATGGTATATGAGTTGCAAGATGCTATTTGTGGATGATTGGTCAAGTTGGTAAAAATAGATGGACCTCTATTTTTATGCATATTGAGCGGAGTCTATTTTTAGACTGCCAGTCGAAAAATAGATCAGTCGAATATTATTAACTCTTAATAATATTTGGACTATAAAAATTATCTTATCCTCTTGGAGCACTTCATTTTGAGCTACGGATGTGGCACATGCAGATGAAAAAAGGAATTATGCTATTCCTAGGGTTTAGTTGAGCTATTGCATGGTTGACTTCAGTTGGAACTCATGTGGCAGAGTTTGGTGGAGTTGATGAGACAGTTGATGGAGTTGTGTTCGGTTTAACTTAGTTGAACTATTTGTATTTAGTCTAACTGATAAATACACTAGTGATGAGTGGTGTGAATTAATTATTAATTAATTCATTAATTATTAACTCATAAATCAACTAAAGAACACTTCAGTTAACTGCAGTGCATGGACAGTTTAGTGGAGACCAGTGTTAGAGATGGGTGAAAGGGTGAGTCTACTATCAGTTGTGACTATAGCTTGTGCATGAGATTTGCACACACATTGATTGAGATTGCGAATGAGAATTACGCGGTACAAGCCAGTGGGATTTGAACTTGGATCTCATCATTATTCATCTTGGATTGCGCAGTAGAGGCAGGCTAACTTGTGGAGAAGATTTGAACCTGTGACTTGTTCATATCTGAGCTAGTTAGTGTGTAGCATGTGAGATAGTGCTAAGAGCTTGTGAGGAGCTTTGTGCTATGTATTGTTACATGTTCTCTATCATTATAATATACAGATATTTGGGGGTTTTCAACTGTAAGCTTTCCCCATTACATACTGTGTTATATGTGTGCTTGATTATGTTTTAATGTGCGCATGCGACTACTTCTAATTCCACAAATTGATGATCAATGGTAGAAGAGGTTATGTATTATGCATGAAGCTCAAATAGTGTGTAATCAAGATAATCTTGGTTAATAATTCATCTATTATTCAAATTTCTACATGGTATCGGAGCAAAATTGATCATAGGATCTACGACAGTGATTGCATTTTATTTCTTTAGGCAGAGTCTGTACGAGGGACAGGTAGCCTCTGGATTCATCCTTTCATTGAAAGGTGAGATATCTGGTAAACACCCCTACAGTCGATCTCTGTATGAGAAATAATTTGTTCTCACATTAGATCAGAAGCGGTTGAGTTTTGAGCTGGTGGAATTCGAATTTGCAGCAGTGTTTTCTTGGTGTTGAAAGTCGAGATGTCTTTCAATGGATTGCGATTGGAGTATGCCCTTGAAGGAAACTCGAATTATATTGCATGGAAGGACAGGATGGAGGTGGTGTTAGATGATAACGGGTTGAAGGATTTCATAGATGTTGAAGTCCCAAAGCCTACTGATGCTGCTCAAGTTGAGGCTTGGCAAAAGAAGACAGCAAAGTGTTGAAAGATTCTATTGGAGGGCATGAAGGATCACATTGTATCTAGCCTGCATGGAAAAGATTCTCCATACTTGATGTGGAAAGCGTTGATAGATTTATTCCAAAGCAAGAGTGACCAGAGGAAGTTGGCGCTCAAGGACAAACTCAGAAACATAAAGATGGAGAAAGGCGACAGTATGCCCAAGTACCTCACGAAGTTCACTCAATGCAGAGATGAGCTGGGAAGTGTGGGGGTGACTGTAGATGACGAGGAATTGGTGAGCTTGGCTCTCCTTGGTCTTCCGAAGAGTTGGAATTCCTATCAGGACTCTGTCAATGGTCAGGAGAAATTGCCAGGATGGGAGCGACTTTGGTCGGATCTTGTGCAAGAGGAGATAAGGCGGAGTACCAGGGATGGATCTTCATCAAAGGCATCTGATGAAGAAAATTGCGCTTTGGTTGCCAAAGAAAGGAAGGGGAAGAGCAAGAAGAAAGCTTCTCAGTCTGGTGCGAAAGGAAAGAAGCAGGACATGTCCAAGGTGAAGTGCTTTTACTATCACCAACACGGACATTATGCCACAAATTGTCCGCAGAAGAAGAAAAATAAGCAGGATGTTGGATCTGCAGTGGGAGAGGCATTAGCCTCACAGTTTGAGCTAGATTTTTCACTGATCACATGCTTAGTCTCAAGTGTGATGGGATCACTATAGTTCTTGGATAGTGGTGCGTCTTTTCGCATGACAGGAGATCGAGATTTGTTTACAGATCTGGATGAGAAAGATCTTGGAGTGCACATCGAGATGGGAAATGATGGTAGATACAGTGCGACCAGTATCGGTACCATTTCCTTTGAGAGGGAGTCTGGTAAACCCTTCATATTGAAGGAAGTGATGCATGTTCCAGGATTGAAGAAGAATCTTATCTCTGTGGCGATGTTAGAAGACAAGGGAAATGATGTTGTCTTCAGTGAGGGAAAGGCTTTCCTGCGCAGTAAGACAACTGGAGAGACCCGGAAGATAGGGGTTCGAGTCAAGAACCTTTATCAATTGCAGGTAAATGGCTGCGTAGCAATGGCATGCAAGGCAGAAGGAGTGGTGAGCCGGGATGATGGCGAGCTGTGGCACCAGAGATTGGGCCACCTTCACCATGGAGCTTTGAAGATACTGCAACAGATTTCTACTAGGCTTCCTAAAGCCACTCTTGCGCAGTCAGATCAGTGCAAGGGGTGTACCTTGGGAAAATTTGTGAAAGCCACCTTTCACGAGAAGGATAGTCGCGCCATGATGATCCTTGAGAGAATTCACACAGACGTGTGTGGACCTTTCTCAGTAGCTTCGACAGCAAAGCACAGGTACTATGTGATCTTTGTTGATGATTATTCTCAGAAGTGCTGGATCTTCTTCATGCAGAAGAAGAGCAAGACATACTCAAAGTTCTATGAGTTCAAGGCACTGGTTGAGAAGGAATCAGGGAAGCAGGTGAAGGCTCTTAGGAGCAACAATGGTGGTGAATTCATCTCTGGCGAATTCAAGGACTTTTGCAGCGCAGAAGGAATTCGAAGAGAGGTCATAGCACCTCATAACCCACAACAGAACGGGGTTGCTGAGTGGAAGAACAGAATGATCGTGGGTGCTGCACGGGCGATGTTACATGATTAGTGCCTACCCATTCACTTGTGGGTGGAGGCATGCAATACTGCAGTATATGTGCAGAACCGTTGTCCTCACAAGATACTTGGCATGAGTACACCCGAGGAGGTGTTTTCTGGTAATAGGCCTGATATTTCCCATTTGAGGATTTTTGGTTCACCTGTCTACATTCATGTGACGAAGGATGGTAGGAAGAAGCTGGAGCCGACCGTAGAGGTTGGGATATTTTTGGGGTACACTAATACGCCCCACAACTATCGTGTGTATTTACCAGACAGTCGCAAGACTGTTATGCGACAGGATATCAAATTTTAGGAGGAGAAAGCCATGAAGTGTTCGCTTGAGAGGGAGCCACACTTGCATGCAGAGGAGGAGCTATTAGTTCCTAAGGATGAGCTTTAGGATGTGGATCAGCCACAAGAGGAAGTTCATGGAGTGGAAGAGACCACTCATGTAGCACCAACCATCAGAGGGCGGAAGCGCACTACAAAAGTTAAGCGACTAGCTCAAGAAGCAGAGAAGGTTGTAGGACAACCTACAGCACAGCGCAGACAGAGACAGTCACCGGACCGGTACACTGGATACATGGCTCTTGTGAGAAAATGTGTCGTGACAAAGCCATCCTCTTTCGAGGAAGCTGTGGAGGACCCCGCATGGGTATATGCCATGGTGGAAGAGTATGATTCGACTGTCAGAAACAGTGCATGGGAGATTGTCCCGAGGCTAGAGGGGAAATCAGTGGTGGGTTCGAGATAGATCTACAAAGTGAAGCAGGCAGCTGACGGGAGTGTGGAGAAGTACAAGGCAAGATTTGTTGCTCGAGGCTTCTCACAGATAGAGGGGATCGATTATGAGGAGACCTTTGCACCTGTCGCAAGGTATTCTTCCATACGGACGATCCTAGCTCTCTCAGTGCAGATGGGGTGGCACAGTCATCAGATGGATGTGAAGACTGCGTTCCTCAATGGAGTCATTGAGGAGGAGGTGTACATAGAGCAGCCCGAAAGTTTCGAGATCTTCAACAGCGAGTCGCATGTGTGCAGGCTCAAGAGAGCACTGTATGGGTTGAGAGAAGCACCTTGTGCTTTGTACACACGGATTGATAGTTATTTCACCAGACTTGGATTCTCCAAGAGTGAGGCGGATCCGAACCTATACCAGATTGTGGTGGAGGGTAAGTTGCTAATCATTGTACTGTATGTAGATGATTTGATTCTGACAGGTGATGAGCTGTTGATACTTTCATGCAAGGAGGATCTTGCTAGAGAGTTTGAGATGAAGGACTTGGGCCTCCTTCATTATTTCCTGGGATTGGAAATTTGGCAGCACAGTGATGGACTATTTGTTTCTCAGGGTAAGTATGCCCGGGAGATACTGGAGAAGTTCAGCATGCATGGCTGCAAGCCTGTTGATACTCCTCTTCCTGGAGGTTGGAGGAAGGAGGATGCTACTTCAGCGGAGGTAGTGGATGCCACTGTTTATCGACAGTTGGTGGGGTCGCTTATGTATCTGGTCAATACACGACCCGATATATGCTATGCTGTTAACCAGATTTCACAAGCTATGGTTAAGCCTACCAAGCTCTTCTGGAAGGCAGGCAAGCATGTATTGCGTTATCTTAGAGGCACATCGGGATATGGCTTGTGGTACAGATAGGAGGATGAGGTGAAGCTATGTGGCTTCACGGATGCAGATTGGGCAGGGAGCCCAACGGATAGAAAGAGCACATCTGGAGGGATCTTCAGTATCGGGTCGACAGCTGTTTCTTGGTACAGTAGGAAGCAGAGATCCGTGGCACTCAGTTCAGCAGAGGCTGAGTATATGGCAGCAAGCTTGGCTGCATGCGAGGCCATATGGATGAGGAAGATTCTGGTCGGGTTGTTCGGGTCACACTTGGAGCCTACTGTGATTTATTGTGATAACCAGAGTTGCATTAAACTCTCGGCTAATCCATTATTTCATGATAGATCCAAACACATCGACATCAGGTACCATCATATCAAAGATTGTGTGCAGCAGAGAATCATGTTACTTTCATACATTCCCACGAAGGATCAAGATGTTGATATCTTGACGAAGGTGCTCACCAGGAGAAAATTTGAATACCACAGAGGCAGGATAGGGGTTGCAGATAATCCATATCTTGTTGAGAGGGAATTTTGAGAATGCAACAAGATGATGGAGCTTAGTGAAATGAAGTCGCCTTCACTAAGTGGGCCCGCAGGCTATTTTTGGCGCAGAGTCTATTTTTAGACTATGTCTATTTTTAGACATATGGATCATAGTCTATGAGTTGTAGGATGCTATTTATGGATGACTGGTCAAGTTGGTAAAAATATATGGACCTCTATTTTTAGACATATTCGACAGAGTCTATTTTTATACTAGATCAGTAGAATATTATTAACTCTTAATAATATTTGGACTATAAACGTTATCTTATCCTCTTGGAGCACTTCAGTTCGAGCTACGGATGTGGCACATGCAGCTGACAGAAGGAATTATGCTATTCCTAGTGTTTAGTTGAGCTATTGCATGGTTGACTTCAATTGGAATTCATGTGGCAGATTTTGGTGGAGTTGATGAGACAGTTGATGGAGTTGTGTTCGGTTTAACTTAGTTGAACTAGTTGTATATAGTCTAACTGATAAATACACTAGTGATGAGTGGTTTGAATTAATTATTAATTAATTCACTAATTATTAACTCATAAATCAACTAAAGAACACATCAGTTAACTGCAGTGCATGGACAGTTTAGTGGAGACCAGTGTTAGAGATGGGTGAAAGGGTGAGTCTACTATTAGTTGTGACTATAGCTTGTGCATGAGATTTGCACACACATTGATTGAGATTACCAATGAGAATTGTGCAGTACAAGCCAATGGGATTCGAACTTGGATCTCATCATTATTCATCTTGGATTGCGCAGTAGAGGCAGGCTAACTTGTGGAGAAGATTTGAACCTGTGACTTCGTTCATATCTGAGCTAGTTAGTGTGTAGCATGTGAGATAGTGCTGAGAGCTTGTGAGGAGATTTGTGCTATGTATTGTTACATGTTCTCTATCATTATAATATACAGATAGTTGGGGGTTTTCAGCTATAAGCTTTCCCCATTACATATTGTGTTATATGTGTGCTTGATTATGTTTTAATGTGCGCATGCGACTGCTTCTAATTCCGCAAATTGATGATCAATGGTAGAAGAGGTTATGTATTATGCATGAAGCTCAAATAGTGTGTAATCAGGATAATCTCGGTGAATAATTCATCTATTATTCAAATTTCTAGATTGAAGAAGAAATTCATACGAAGTAGGAGCATTTTTTAGATATGATTCAACAATTCATTGAATCCTACAACAATATAGCAATGAAAATTTGGGGCATACCAACTGAGTGTCTCAGGACGAGTCACATGTGACTATTGGGGGCTATTGCGCATGGCCCAACTTGGTTCAAATTTTGGTCAAAAGAATCCATATTTTTAGGAGCAGAGTGTGTGGTCCGCAAAAGATAAATCTACCGTGAACTGTTTAGGGGCTTCAGGGCGGGTCGAAGCCCCTCATTTTGTAACAGGTTTCAAGTTTTAGTCTATTATTTTGTGTGCCTAGGGTATGTGTACCATGGTTTTGTATGATGTAAATATAATGAGATATAATGTTGTATCGAAGAATTAATCCATGAATTTGATTAACACAAGAAAGTGCTCATTTATATTTAGTTTATTTTGGGTATGATGGGAAGGCTACAAACTATGTGCAGGGAGACCTTGAAAAATCTATAGATTTTTGCGGAGACCACTTGAAGCTATGTGAATAATTTGTAGAAGTATTTTTACTGAAGAGACTTATCATAATAAAGTAAGAATAATTTTTGAAGGAATATCTATGTTTATGTGTGCATTTTCTTATTATCTATATTGCAATTTTTTCTATATGCTTTATGTTGTTTCCTAATAATAATGGTGGAATGTGCACAAGTATTGGTTGATGAATTAAGTATAGAATACTATAATAAATAGATGCATCAGTTCTGTTCAGAAAAAGAATAAGGAATAATTTTAGCAATAAATACACACTCCATTGTCCCTCTAGATGCAGAAACCTAGTTATGACATCCCCTAATATTGCCTTGGGTGAGACTTCAATTTGAATTGTAGGTCGTTACCAAAAGGGCTGGTATTAGAGGGTTTTATTGGTGCACAATTAAATCTCAACCTAGGTCAAGCTGCTTCTATAAAACTTGAGAAGAAGTGGATTCATGGAGGTGGAGAATTGATATTAAACTTTAACAAAAGGAGGAAGTTTCTCAATCCAATGGTGGTTGGATAGTCCAAAGGATGTTGGGTGAGGCTTGAATAATTGCGGTGGCCTTTAGTAGATGGTGGTATGTAGAGATATGTGGAGAACAAAGTCTTTTGAGTTGATCAGTAGAATCAAGTCTCCTACTCAATCGATGATGGAAATTTGTAGATGAGGTTGATTCTCCATGATGATGCGAGTTAAAACAAAATGTAGAATATCATTTTCTTGACTAATAGGATATCAAAGAAGAGCAACAACAACAAGAGTGGTTTTTTGCCCAGTGAAGGATTTTCCACCAGGTATTTTGTGTCTCATGTGTGATTAATGTGATGTGCATTATTTATTGTTTATGTTTCTCACATGGTTTATGATTTACTTGCTTATATCGTTTATATGCATGAGATGAACTAATGTGTTGTTGGTTATATAGAGGATCAGTACGTGAAGTTAATAAAAGGAAAAAATTGATATATAGATCACAATATTGAGTCACCCCCTATCATTAGTGCTCAAATTTTTCCAACAAGGCATGTCCAGCAAAGACTTCAACTAGTCCACCCTTGAAAGACAACTATCATCAAGGTAAAATTTGAAAATCTATTGAGTGATGGTTTCATATATATTTTTCCCTTGAGAGAATTGTTGGAAATACTAAGAGGGGGGGGGTGAATCAGTATTCCTTTCAATTAGAGCATTAGTTAATATTCAATTATTATCAGTGTTTGTACAATGATAGCAGAAAACAAGAGGAACACAAATGCACACAGTTTTTAAGGTGGAAACCCACTCTGGGACAAAAACCACCTAATGCTTTTCTAATAATTATTTAATATTTAACTTCAATTGAACATAAAGCTCCAACTTCCTAGAATCTAGAAAATCATTCTTCTCCAGCTCCCATTGGATGGACGCTGCAATGCCTGAGATTCTTCAATACTCAACTGAATGGATGCCCCAACACTCAATGAGCTACAACTCAACCTAGCACCACCCTACCACCCTATAGAAGAATAAAAGAAGAATGGACTCCTGTACCAGGGAAAATGGTCCACTTTACAATGATATAGAATGATGCAGAAGAAGAAGATATACTAGACCATAACCCCAAATTTGACACAACCACCTAGTGATTATCCTAGACCTCCCAACACTGCCTCTTCAACCCTTGGCAGATAGACACTAGTGCAATTTGTACAATAATGTATTTACAATGACTAAGTACAATGATACCTTTACAATGATTGTATGCAGTGCTGCCCACTTGAAGACTTTATATGATGAAATTCTTGTTGCTGTTATGCACCTTCGTTGCTGCTCTTTTCATGCTAGCCCCTGTTGCACCTTGCTTTGCTTTGCTACCATAGAAACTCTGGTCCTTTGCAACTGTTGACAACACATGATCTAGATTTTTCTTGCCTTCTAGGAGTTCGATATTAAACTAGTGTATCTCTATTATTTCAGATCCTCAATATCTAATTTTTGGTCCTGTAGTAGTCCTTTGAGTCATATTTCCAATGCCATAGGTCTGACCCAATTTTTATTCTTCAAGAGAGAGTTATACCCAATCTCTCACAATGCCCTAATTATTGACTGTTTCAGCAGAGCGCAATTGTACGGCATGCCATGTGTCACTATTTCTTCATTTGGCTCTAAAATTGATAGAGAAAAAATTACAGTCTGTGTAATATATGCCACATTTTATGAAATTCCAATCCGATACTCAGAGAGAGAGCTATGATGAATTTACCAAGGTCACTTCTTTGAGATGAATTTCAAGAGTATGCAAAAACCCTGACTTCCACAGATTGTATCTCCAAAAAAATTGTGCACCTTGATCTGAAATTTTTACAGCCACTTCCTTGGGATTTCCACTTCCCCTCATAAAAATTTCAGCTTCTGAACCTTTGTATAAAAAAATTTAGAGCGAAAATGCCACGATGACCTGTTTCAGATGGCAAAATACCTTACAGAAGGAGGAAATGAGGATCATAATTTATATAAAAGCTTAGGTTGAGAGGGGTTTCAAAAAGTGAATGTGGGAGGGATTTTAGGAGCTTAAAAAATATTAATTATTACTTTTCAATGACCCATGCCCCAACCCCATGGGGTTTTAGGCCACTAACTGGGGGTACAAACTTTATACATGAAGATCTCTCAAACCGTGAAGAATTGCATGGTGTGCCATATATCAACGGAAACATATCGACAAGTAGAAACCATAAAAATCATTATTGACCTAGAATATATTAATTTGATAGGTCAAAATTCCCATGAAATATTGGGTTAGCCCCTGGTTCTTCTTGGGTTGACATCAATGACAACCTCTGATCAACAATCTCCCCCTTTGGCATTGATGGCAACACAAGTACTCCCCCTGCGATCATGACACATCTTCCTACAACATTCTCTCCCCCTTTGACATCAATGGCAAAGGGTAACTCGCCCTAAAACACAAACATCCTGTGGACCTGTACACACTTCCACTCCCCCTAACACACAACTGTCCTGTAGACCTATAATCTAATTCCACTCCCCCTTTATATTCTAAAAAAGGAAAATCTAATTAGAACTTGAGAGAATCCCAAGCTTCTGGCAAAGATATTCCAATGCTGGTGAATATTTAATATGTGATTCTTTTGATGCTACTTGGAATCTTGCTACTTGTCCAACTGCTTGCATAACATCTGGTCAGTAGGTTGTTACATATAGAAGACTACTAATCATATATTTGTACAACCTTTGATCCACATCCTTAGATGAGTCGTCTATGCTCAATTTGCAACCTGTTACCATTGAAGTAAGGATGGGTTTGCAATCTTCCATTTTAAATTTCTTGGGCATTTCCTTGATGTACTTGGCTTGACATATAAATATTCCTTTCTCTTGCTAAGATATTTGAAGCCCTAAGAATTATGTCAGCTCACCAAGTAAACACATCTCGAAATCACTTTGCACCTTTGTAGCAAACTTCTTACTTAGTCGATCATCATTGCTACCAATTATTGTATAATCCTCTTTAGCTATTAGACATGCTTTAGTTGCTTCATCTATAACATATATATCGTTTGAAGCTCAACTTGCTGTAGCCACAATTTCACCATACACACCTTTCCTCATTTCACATTTCGTGGAGTTGAATAGTATTGTGTGTCCTTGATCACACATTTGTCCAACACTGAGAAAATTGTGATTCATGTTTTCAACCAATAAAACATTCTTGGCTAGAGCATCTTTTCTTCTGAGAGTGACAGTACTTGATCCTATAACATTTGAAGATCCATCATTTCCAAAGGACATGGTTCCATCCATCTTCTCTTTCAGAGATACAAATTTATTTCTATCTCCAGTCATATGCGTTGAGAAATCGCTATCAACATACCACACATCTTTGTCTTTTTGAGCCTTGAAACCGAGAGCACAATTATCATTCTTCTTCTCCTTCCATGTTCTTTTGTTCTGTGGCTTCAAAGATTCTTCTGGAGGATATTCAAGTCTGCAGTCTTTGGATATCTGTCCAAATTTTTGACATTTGTAACATTCAATATTATTTCTTAAATGTTCAAATCTGTTGATGTTTCGCTGAGCCCTGGGAGGTTCATATTTGACAGATCTCCTGGAATTGTATTCGTTCTTAGGGTATGTGCGACATTCTACAGCTTTATGATCAAATATTCCACATGAATAATAGTATCCATAAAAAACATATTGGTACCTGGATGGAAATTTTTGTCGAGGAATTGTCTTCCAAGGTTGTTCTTTCAAATCTTGTCCAATGAAGTCTACATGCATGTCAGATCTCATAGGTTCATTGTATTTTGTTGTAGAAGGTCCTGCTTCTTCTTCTTTGCAACCAATGCTAGTTTTTTCATTGTAAGATTGTTGATTGTTGATGAGTTCTTCCAATGCCCTTGAGATGTTGGCATAGTTTTGGATAGTTTTTCATTTCTTCACTTCCTCACGCAGTGAGACTACTTCAGCTTCTAATTCTTCCCTTTCTTGGTTGCTTTCTTCCAACTTATCTTGAAGTGACTCTTCAATGCTTTGTGTTCTTCAACTTCAATTTTGAGACCTTGAACTTGTTCTTCAAGAGTATTGGAATGGATCTTCTCCGCATTGAGATATTTTATAAGCTTGATTGCTTCCTCATAAAATTATTCTATGGTCCATCCTTCTTCTTCATTATTTGATACCTCTTGTTTATTGTGCTTCACCATAAACAATAATCTCTCATTGGTTTCTTCTTCACTGTCATTGTCTTCATTGGATGATGAGCTATCTTCTTTAGAGAGAAAGTTCCTTTTGGATCCTTGCTTGTTGAATTTCTTAAAGCCTTTCTTTCCTTTTGAGTTGACATTACTTCTGTTTGGACATTTTGCTACAAAATGCCCAACCTCATTACAGCTGAAACAGATCAATGGAAGTTTACCTTTGAATTGTCCCTTACCAATTTTTAGTTTCCTCATGAAGCAAGCATACTCTTCATCTGAAAGACCTTCTTAATCATCTCCCTTTTCTTCACACTTGCAGGTGCATGTATTTTCAATTGAAGGTTGTTTATCCTTATTGGTTTTCTTAGATGCAACGAACGCAGTTTCTATATGCGAAGTACCCTCTTCTTCATCAAATCTCATTTCATATTCTATGAGAAGTCCATGTAATTCCTCTTTGCTGAGCTTGTCCAAATTGGCACTGTATTCTAAGATAGATACCTTTGGGTTGAATCTCCCTGGTAATGTTCTAAGAATCTATTGGGTATGTGTTATATTCTTTCCACAACTAGCCCCATGCGATGTACGTTGCGCCGGGCGCAGCAGGGGGGTCACAGGGGCGCGGGCCTGTCGGAGGCACGAGCGAGGGATCGAAAAATTTGGTATGCGGTCCCACTCATGTGTGGACCCACCTATGTTTTGTGCATGAGTTTGCACATGGTTTTTGGGTACGATGGTTTTCGACCCTGGTATTTTGTAGATCCGGTCAAGGGAACTACGGTTATGTTCTAATCCAGGGTTAATGGATTGGGGTTTATGTATGCTTCGGCATGTATATATATGTGTTGTAACACTAAAAGGAATATAATGAAAAATCAAACTGGTCGTCCCAATTTGGGATCCAGGGGAAAATCTCTGTGTTTATTTGTTTCATGTTTTATGCTCTCGCTATTGTTTATTTTCTGTTATAAGATTCGTGTGTAGATAACTTTTGTTCAGGGTTAAAACCTACATTTGGTATCGAAGCTTCAAGGGGATGCCTTTGCTACTGAGGGTTTTTTGCTTGGGCCTGAAGTAGACCCTGTTCAGTGGGAGAGCTGCGGAATCGATTCTTGTGGTGAAAGAAGATGGCGAGCGGCAGAAAGATAGAGATCGAGAAATTTAATGGTCAGAGTTTTGAGTTGTGGAAGCTCAATATGGAGGATCTGCTGGTGGATAAAGATTAGTGGATCACGGTAGATCCAGTTACTAAACCAATGGCAATGTCAGATGAAGAGTGGAAGAAACTGGATCGGAAAGCTAAAAGCACAATACGGTTGTGTGACTCAGATTCACTATTGTTGAATGTCTCTGGGGAAGCTACGGTGAAGAATTTGTGGGAAAAACTTGGGACTTTGTACCAATCTAAGTCTCTGGTGAATAATTTGTTCCTGCATAAAAAGCTGTATAACCTGACGATGAAGGATGGAGACTCGGTGACAGAGCATGTGAATGCCTTCAATACTGTGGTAAGTCAGCTGTCATCTGTTGATATTAAAAGCTCAGATGAAGATAAGTGCATCAGTTTGTTGTGTTCTCTACCAGACTCGTGGGATAGTCTGGTTATTGCAATAGGTAGCAACATAAATACCTTGAATTTTGATGACATTGTCTCAGCCTTGCTGTCGGAGGAAATGAGACGGATAAATATGGAGGGTCAAAATGGAGATGCCTTATCTGTACGAGGAAGGTCCCAAAATAGAAACAAGAATAAGGTTTCAAGTGGGAGATCTAAATCTAGAGGGAGATCTAAATCTCTTGGAAAGTTTGTAAAGGTGTGCTGGAAATGAGGAAAGGAAGGAAACTACAAAAAGGAATGCAGATCTAAAGCTCCTGAGAAAGGAAATGGATCTGTTGAAGCTCCTTCTGCAGAGGCAAAAACCACCTCGGATGAAGGTGGGGATGTGTATTTGGCTTCTTCTTCAAATACACATGTATATCATGAGTCATGGTTGATTGACTCAGGTGCATCCTTTCACTTCACTCCCCATAGGGAGTGGTTCTGCGAGTATGAGAAATATGATGGTGGTGATGTCTTCCTAGGGGATGATAGGAAGGCCGGAATCGTCGGACGTGGAAAGGTCAAGCTGAAGCTGCAAGGTGGAAGGATTAGAACACTTCCTGGTGTTCTGCATATTCCTACATTGGCCAGAAATCTGATTTCGGTAAGCAAGATGGATGATGCAGGTGTAAAAACAGTGTTCGAGAAAGATGCCTGCAAGATGGTTCGGGGAGCACTAGTATTAATGCGGGGAGTTCGGACTGGAACTCTGTACAAGCTACAAGGTAGCACTGTTATTGATGGGTGTAACAGTTCTGTGGTTCCTGAAAGTGGGACGGAAATTCTAGCTGTCTCTGGAGAAAAGACCATGCTATGGCATCAAAGGCTTGGACATATTGGAGAGAAGGGCCTTCGGATACTGCATAGAGATGGTATGGTAGAAGGTATGTCTAATTGTTCTCTGGATTTCGATTTCTATGAACATTGTGTATATGGGAAGCATAATCGGGTGAGTTTTCCTTCTGGTGCTAAGAGGGCAAACAAGATATTAGAACTTGTGCACAGTGATGTGTTTGGGCCTGTGTCAGTTCCATCACTGGGAAAGTCCGTGTACTATGTTTCATTCATAGATGACTTCTCAAGGAATACATGGATATATTTCTTGAGGAAGAAATCTGAAGTCTTTGACAAATTTAAAGAATTTAAGGCTCGGGTGGAAAACCAGACAGAGAAGAAGATAAAGGCGCTGAGGACAGATAATGGTGGGGAGTTCTGCAAGAAGGAATTTGAAGAGTTCTGTAAGAAGTGTGGTATAGCACGGAAGAAAACTACTCCATACACACCTCAGCAAAATGGAGTTGCATAAAGAATGAACAGAACGCTAATGGAAAAGGCAAGAAGCATGCTCAGTGGTACTGGGTTAGGACAAGAATTCTGGGCAGAGGCAGTGGAGACTGCATGTTACTTAGTTAACAGATCACCTTCATCGGCGTTGGAGGATAAGACCCCACATGAGGTATGGACTGGTAAGAAACCCTCTATTTCACATCTAAGGGTATTTGGATGTGATGCATATGTACATGTTCCAAAGGAGAAAAGGACCAAGTTGGATAATAAATCTGAAAGGTTCATCTTTATTGGGTATAAGGATGGTTTAAAGGGTTACAAGCTTTGGAACCCAGAAACAAGGAAGGTTGTGTACAGCCGAGATGTGGTGTTTAGAGAGGTGAAAGATGTTGTTACACATGAAGTCCTACCAAAGGAACCTGAGAAGATAGAGTTTGAGCTAAAGGAGGATGAATCGGACTCTACAATAGAAGAAGATTCAGAAGAGGAAGAGCCACAAACCCCAGCTTTGAGAAGATCAGTTCGGGAAAGAAGGCAACCAGAAAGGTATAGTCCATCTGCTTTTTGTTCAGGTTTTTCCTTAACTATAACTGATGATGATCCTAGAACTTTTAGGGAGGCAGTAGATTCAGAGGATGGAAAACTCTGGAAGGAGGCCATGGTTGATGAAATGGCATCCTTGCACAAAAATGAGGCATGGGATCTGGTGGAGTTGCCGGTTGGAAGGAAGCCCATCGGGAGAAAATGGGTGTTTAAGAAGAAGATGAATGTAGAAGGCAAGGTGGAGAAATAAAAAGCTCGGTTGGTAGCAAAAGGTTATTCCCAAGTGTCGGGAATTGATTTTGGTGATATTTTTTCTCCTGTTGCCAAAGTTACTTCTATTAGATTACTTTTATCTGTTGCTGCTACATTTGATTTTGAGATAGAACAGATGGATGTGAAGACAACATTTCTTCACGGGGATCTAGAAGAGGAGATCTACATGAAGCAATCTGAAGGCTTTATGGTGAAGGGTAAGAAAGAACTGGTATGCAGGTTGAAGAAGTCTCTGTATGGGTTAAAACAATCACCAAGGATGTGGTATCAGAAATTTGATACCTATATACGGGGACTTGGCTTCACTAGGAGCAAGGAGGATCACTGTGTTTATTTCAAATTAATTTGTGACCGTGTTATTTATTTGGTCTTGTATGTGGATGATATGTTGTTGATTGGAAATGACAAAGAAATTATCCAAGATTTGAAGACCCAACTGTTCTCCAAATTCGACATGAAGGATCTTGGTGCTGCAAACTATATTTTGGGCATGGAAATTAAGAGATATCGGGCAAAGAGGAAGCTCTAGTTAAACTAGGGGAAGTATGTCGAGACTATATTACAGAGGTTCAATATGCAGGATAGTAAACCGGTGAATGTTCCTATTCCTGTGGGTGTAAAGTTGTCTGCTGAACAGTGTCCCAAGACACAAGTAGAAGAGGAGGATATGTCCCATGTTCCATATGCAAGTGCAGTGGGTAGCCTGATGTATGCAATGGTCTATACTAGACCAGACATTGCACATGCAGTGGGAGTATTGAGCAGGTTTATGTCAAACCCAGGGAAGGAGCATTGGACAATAGTGAAGCGGGTTTTCAGATATTTACGTGGCACTAGTGATTATGGCTTGTGCTACCAGGGAAGACCAGGATTGGAAAGAATGTTGGACATTCGTGGTTTTGTTGATGCAGACTGGGCTTGAGATCTGGACCAAAGAAGATCTACAAGTGGGTATGTGTTTAGCCTATTTGGAGGCGCAGTCAGTTGGATGAGTAAAAGACAGTCTGTAGTGGCTCTTTCAACTACAGAGGCAGAATACATAGCATCCACTCATGCAAGCAAGGAAGCAGTTTGGTTGCAAAGATTGTGTTCAAGTATGGGGTTGGTACAGCAAGCTATAAGGATAGACTGTGATAGCCAAAGTGCAATTTTCTTGGCTAAGAACCCTACTTATCATTCAAAGACAAAGCACATTGATGTTCAATATCACTTTGTTATAGATATGGTTGAGGCTAAAAGGGTGTTGCTGGTAAAGGTGGACACTTTGAAGAATGTTGCAGATGCATTGAAGAATTTTGTGAGCACTCAAAAGTTCTCTTGGTGTAGAGAAACAATGGGTGTTGAAGAATTGGCCCAATGACTAAGCTCTCCTGTGGCCCCCTGTGGAAAGAAAACAACAAGTGGGAGAATGTTGGGTATGTGTTATATTGGAACGAAAATCGCCTGCTGTTGTATGTTGCGCCGGGTACGACGGAAGTCCATGAGAGAGACGGCAGAGTGCCCAGCCGTCACACAGCCTGCGGTCCCACTCTTATGCGAACCCACCCATGTTTTGTGCATGATTTTGCACGGGGTTTGGGGTGCAGTGGTTTCATTTTAGTATTTTGTAGATCTGGTCAAGGGAACTACGGTTATGTTCTAATCCAGGGTTAATGGATTGGGGTTTATGTATGCTTTGGCATGTATATATATGTGTTGTAACACTAAAAGGAATATAATGAAAAATCAAGCTGGTCGTCCCAATTTTGGATCTAGGGGAAAAACTCTGTGTTTATCTATTTCATGTTTTATGCTCTCGCTATTGTTTATTTTCTGTTATAATATTCGTGTGTAGATAATTTCTGTTCAAGGTTAAAACCTACAGAATCTTCCATATAATAGTCTTCTCGTCAAATGGCTCTCTCAATCCTTCCAGAGTATTGGTTATTTCATCAACGTATTAGAAGTATGCAGTAATGTTGCAATCTTCTTTCATTTTGAGTTGCTCAAATTTTTCTCTATAGACTTGAAGCTTTGCTTCTTTGATATTTGAGTCACCTGCATATATATTCTCAAGCTTGTCCCATATATTTTTGGCAGTTTTACAACCCAACACCCTATGATAAGCAGATTCAATAAGTCCACTAATAATAATATTCTTTTCTTTTGCATCATTTACCCAATTATTCTTACCTTGTTCATATGTATTTGATGTAAATCCATTTTGAACAGTGTCCCATACTTCGTAACCTTGCGCCAAGAGATAGACCTCCGTTTTTCCTTTCGAGAGTGCATAATTATTTTCATTGAATAGAGGTACACCATTCTTGGTATGCTCCATGACCTCCTTCCAGCTGTTAAACTGCTATTGAAGGAACCAAGCTCTAAAACCAATTGTTGGAGATACTGAGAGGGGGGGGGGGGGGGTGAATCAGTATTCCTTTCAATTAGAGCATTAGTTAATCTTCAATTATTATCAGTGTTTGTACGATGATAGCAGCAAACAAGAGGAGCACAAATGCACACAGTTTTTAAGGTGGAAATGAACTCTGGGACAAAAACCACCTAATGCTTTTCTAATAATTCTTTAATATTCAACTCCAATTGAAAATAAAGCTCCGACTTCCTAGAATATAGAAAATCATTCTTCTTCAGCTCCCACTGGATGGACACTCCAATTCCCGAGATTCTTCAGTAGTCAACTGAACGGATGCCCCAACACCCAGTGAGCTACAACTCACCCTAGCACCACCCTACCACCCTATAGAAGAATAAAATAAGAATGGACTCCAGTACCAGGGAAAATGGTCCACTTTAAAATGATATAGAATGATGCAGAAGAAGAATATATACTAGACCATAACCCCAACTTTGACACAACCACCTAATGATGATCCTAGACCTCCCAACATAGCCTCCTCAACCCTTGGCAGATAGACACTAGTACAATTTGTACAATAACATCTTTACAATGACTAAGTAAAATGATACCTTTACAATGATTGTATGCAGTTTTTCCCACTTGAAGAATTCATATGATGAAATTCTTGCTCTTGTTATGCACCTTGGTTGCTGCTCTTATCATGCTACCCCCTGCTGCACCTTGCTTTGCTTTGTTGCCATAGAAATTCAGGTCCTTTTCAACCCTTGACAACACATGATCTAGATTTTTCTTGCCTAATAGGAGCTTGATATTCAATTTGGTGTATCTTTGTTATTTCAGATCCTCAGTATCTAATTTTTGGTACTGTAGTATTCGTTTGAGTCGTATTTACAATGCCACAGGTCTAACCCATTTTGGATTCTTCAAAAGAGAGTTATACCCAATCTCTAACAATGCACTTATTATGTATTTTTTCGATAGAGCGCACTTGTACGGCATGCCACATGTCACTGTTTCTTCATTTGGCTCTAAAATTGATAAAAACAAAGGTATAAAATATTCAATATCCACCACTTTTTATAGAATTCTAATTCAATACTCAAAGAGAGAGTTATGATGAATTTACCAAGGTCACTTCTTTGATATGAATTTCAAGAGCCTGCAAAAACCCTGACTTCCTCAGATCATATCTCAAAACATATTGTGCACCTTGATCTGAAATTTTTATAGTAGCTTCCTCAGGATCTCAGCTTTTCACCTTGATCTAAAATTTTTATAGTAGCTTCCTCGGGATCTTAGCTTTGCCTCATAAAAATTTCAGCTTTTGAACCTTTGTAGAAAAAATGTTAGAGCAAAAAAGCAACGATGACCTGTTTCAGATGGCGAAATCCCTTACATAAGGAGGAAATGAGGATCACAAGTTATATAAAATCTTAGGTTGAGAGGGGCTTCAAAAGGTGAACGTGGGAGGGATTTTAGGAGCTTAAAAAATATTAATTATGACTTTTCAATGACCCATACCCCAACCCCATGGGGTTTTAGCCCACTAATAGGGGTTACAAACTTCAAACATGAATATCTCTCAAATTGTGAAGAATTACATGGTGTGCCATATATCAACGGAAACATCTTGACAAGTAGAAACCATAAAAAGCATTATTGACCCAGAATATATTAATTTGGTAGGTCAAAATTCCCATGCAATATTGGGTTAGCCCCTGGTGCTGCATGGGTTGACATCAATGACAACTTCTGATCAACAAGAATGGGTATCTAATCTAGTTCCAATAAGAAAAAAAAGGAGCCATCTGTGTATGTATCAATTATCGCAATTTTAATTCCCATTTTCCTAAAGACAACTATCCTACTCCATTCATTAACCAGATCATCAACGATTGTGTGAGTTGTGAATTTTTTTCCTTTATAGATGGCTTCTTTCAATATAACCAGATCGCTACTAAACCAATTGATCAACATAATAATGCCTTCATCTATACTTGGGGAACCTTCACATATTGCAAGATTCCATTCAGTCTCAAGAATCTGGGTGCAATTTTTTAGAGGGAAATGGGCTACACCTTTCATGATATCAAACATATCATTCAGAAATACTTTGTTGAATTTCCTGCTCATTCTAAGCAATGAAATCAACTCCTAGCTCATCTTCCAGCTATTTTTCTTATGTGTAGGTTCAACAATATGAGTCTAAATCTTCATAAGTGTGTATTCTTTATTAAGTCTTCATGTCTTTTTAGATCAATTATCTCAAAGTAGAGGATACAGGTTGATCCTGATAAGTTTAAGATGAATCCTCAATTTACCACACCAAAATCCTTACTTCAACTCCAAAGTTTGCAAGGGAACAAAAAATTATCACGTCGCTTCATCATCAACTATGTCAAGTTAATGAAAGGTTTTATTATTTTACTAAAAAATGGGTGCCCTTATTCTGGGAGGATCAAGCACAATGATCGTTTGACACCTTGAAAGAGGAACTAAATTCTTCCCCACTTCTAATTCCTCTGAATAATATGCGTGAATTTTATTATATCTTGCAGCCATGACATCCTCTATAGGCATGGTATTGGTCCAAACACATGATGATCGTAATGAGCATGTGGTCTATTAGCTTTCGAAAGTTCTTGCTAGACCTAAATTAAGGTATTCACATGTGGAAAAAATTTAGCTATAGGTATTACTTGCTATCATTCACTTCCACCATTACATTTTTCTATGTCAGCCTATTTTCATTGACTTGGAGAAACCCATAAGAAATATTCTATCTCTTTAGGTTATTGGAGGAAAGTATTCTAAGTGGATCATCATCCTCCAACAATTTCATTTGGTCTTCACCATCACTGAGTTGAAGAGATATTTAGTCTTCACAGAGATTTTGTGAGATCTTCCCACAGTCAACATGGCTGAAGTATCCTATAATACCATGCCAGATGAATCTGTCTGCCTTGTCAACTCTATTGACCATGGTACATAGATATACTTTTTAATATTATGATCTAGTGTTTCCATCTACCTCTATCATAAGATGAATGTCGTCACATCTAACACCAAACTAAGCATTACCTAGTGCTAAATCATACCTTGTATCTGTGTGGCACTAAATCAATTCTTTCACGTTATAGTGTCCCGTGTGCAGGTTGGGCCTGTAGCGACATGTCCGGGGTTTGTGTAATGAGAGGTGTTGCGCAAGGGCCCTTGCCCTCAAATTCTCTAGTGGGACTTAAGACCCCACCCTGAACACCTTGGGATGGCACCCTCACTAATAGACCGGTCTTTTGGTTTAGTGGGTGAGCCTTAGTGGTATTAGAGCTGAGGTCTGGAGGTCGAGACTCATGGAGCATGGTGGGTTGTAATGTCCCATGTGCAGGTAGGGCCCACAGCCACGTGTCCAAGGTCTATGTAATGAGAGGTGTTGCGCAAGGGCCCCCACCCTCAAATGCTCCGATGGGCCTTAAGACCCCACCCTTAACACCATGGGATTCCACCCTCACTAATAGACCAGTATTTTGGTGTAGTGTTTGGGCCTTAGATTAATGGTTGGGCTATGATACCACTGTAATATCCCAAAATAGGGAAAATCTACAATAATAGGAATATCTTAAGATATTGCAAAATTGGAGATCCAGCAATACATGAACATAAACTTGAAATAGAAGTGAATAAAATAATACCAAAATGTATGGAAACCATGGAGCCATTTTATTATTTAAATCAGCAGCAAACATGTACAATACAACTCAAATGATTAAGGCAAACAAGCCTCCCATGAATACATAAGTAAAAAGTGGAATCTTGCTCTGTTGCAGAGTGCTCATGAACATGTAATCTGCAGTCATAGATGATACACTCCTACATGGGAATGTGAAATAACATAAATCTACATATAGATGGCTCATACAACATTGGGAGAGAATATCTAAGCTCCCAAACACAATTTCTAGTCAATCCTGGAAGGATTGGCTGAAATATGCAAAACTGTAGAAATGCCGGAGTTGCAGTAGTAGCTACAAATCAAGAACTAGAACTGGATGGAGATGGCTGAAGATAATTCATCAGAAAAATAGACCTCCTCCAATTGATCTTCCAAGTGAGAGCCTGATCCTAAAATTGAAGATCCCACCCTCTGATAATCACTGCAATCCCTCACTGCAAATACTCACTGAAAATAACGTAGTCACTGAGGGATACTACACTGTAGGTGCAAGAAAATGTATTGGCCAAGTGCCAAGATTTGCAATATGCTCCAAGGGCTTCCCAACTGATCACCCAAAGGAAATAAAGCTTCCTCCTCTAAAAGATAAGCTCAAGAAGTGGTGTTGAGGAACCTCCACTGCAACACCCTGTAACACAACTCAAATCTAAACAGAAATTGCGTTGTAGCTGAAGGAGGATGCTTGGCCTCAAGCCTGGATATGGAAGAATGAAGAGAAAAATCCTTCAAGAGGCCTCTCTTGGAAGGAGAAGGAATTCCTAAACAGGAATGCCTTTGTGTTAAGCAGCACAACAACTTTGCTAAACAACAAGAGAATGCACAAAGTCTAAACAGACAATAAAATAAATAATCCATAAAATGAATAACAATGGCTGCCTTGCCCTCATTTCAAACAAGTGAAAGCCCTATCACCATGGGTCCCACTCATTAGGTTTCCTTCACCAAAGAAACCTCCTCCCATTCATACTACGTTGTCTATGAAAGTGTTCTCCACCTCCTATCCCAGCGTTGTTGACTTGGTCAAACTTGACCTTGTCCACATGAAAATGACCCTGTTCACACATGAGGGTGTGAAATATAGCTCCTATTATGATCCATTTTCACATTATGAGGGATTTTATTCATATTTTTAATATGCATGGGCTTCCTTACCCATTTATTCAGCTACTAGGTGATAAAAACAAAATTCAATATTCCAATTAGTTGTATGCTAATTTTGGAATATTACAGTCCTCGCCTCCCAAATGTTGTTTGTCCTCAAGAAAATGCAAGGATAGAGCTGAGAAGTGTCCCCTCCTACTACTATAGCATCCATATATGATATTATCCTCCAAGGAATGAGATGTTGTCTCATCAATAAATCTCCATATTGCCCCTCCCAAGCATTTAAGTTAGCTAAATAGCTATCATCATGAACAAGTAGAGTACTCAAGAAGGCAATAAGGTGTTGTACAGAGGTCCCCTTGAGGCATGGGATATGAAATGCATTGGGAATCGTCATTCCCATGTGGATCCTCCATCCCCAAGCAATCATCCATACAAAATGAGTTACCTCCCAACATGGCAACTCTTGAAAGTCCTCTTCCACCTTTGGCTCCTCCAATGTAGGTGGGCTGAAAATTTGATCTTGGTAGAAAAAATAGCCTACCCCCACGTTGTCCTCCTCTCCACTTAGGATAAGAGAATATTATATGTTGTTCTTGGGCTACAATAATATTTCCGTTGAGTGGAAATATGAATACTATACCTCCAAGGATCTCCTCTCCAAAGTTATGAAACATGATGGCCAAAATCATTCCATATATGATGAGTTGGAAATCACCATCATACGGTATCCAATCAATCACATGGCTCACCTGATAAAGGAGAAAATGTTTTGTTGTGGTGGCCATATTACCTCTCATGCTCCCATTAGAACATGCAATGCAAACAATGTGGGAAATCTCTCTGCTTTAGGGTAAACTGCTTGGGTTGTTGGTTTTCGAATATCCCTCTCAGGGCTTTCCAGTGCCCGAGGCAGACAGTAAGATTAGCTATGCTGTTCACAAAGATGGCATGAGCATGTTCATATTAACTTGAAATAACTTGAAGGAATACTATAGAGAATTACCTCTTTGATAGTCTTGGAGTCCCTTGGAGAGCGCTACGCAGCGAAGCAAGAGTCCTTCTTCACCGGCTCCAAATCTTAGTCCTGCAATCAGTCAAAGCACCCGCGTAATTTCTAACATAACATGTATCCTATCAATTAAATCAGTACACAATAAACATCTAGATTATACACATCTGAGCCATTCATATCATACTATGTAAATGTTCAAACAATAATGACAATATTAAGTATTGAATGGACAAAACGAACACAGTTCTATTGATTTTGAAAGAAGGAGGATTACAACTGTCGGTTGTACCAAGCCCTCCTCAGTCTCCCAATCTCTCTTATCTCTAAAGTGAAGAAGTCCAAGTCAACAAGCTCTCTAGGAACCTCTTTGACTCTTGGCCTTCACAATGTAACACTATTCTCTATTCCACAAGTATACGAGAACCTTGAGCAATCCTTTGACCTTCAATTAAGAGCCTTCAGCTCCTTCTTATAGGAGAGGGAGAAGGCCATTGTTGCCCTTCTCTTTCCACTAGTTTGGAATGGAAAAAACTTAGATGTTTCTTTGATCTCTATGCTTTTGCCTCCTTTGGAGTTCAGTCTTCTATGGCAATGACCAATAATGAACTGGTGCTTTTGCAGTTTCCTTTGTGAACTGACTCCTTTGTGAAGGAAAGTCAGAGATTCAAATCATTCTCCACGCTCTTTTCCCAATTCAAACTTAAAACACGGGTAACGCTTCCCTCCAGTGTAAACAGAGCATTTCCCTAGCCACTAACGCGGCCAATGCACTGATTGTCTGCATTATAACGCTCTTGTTCTGTTCTATATAGGCGTTACCCTGGCAGAAATAGGTTTAATTCAGGTCTTTGTACTTCTTCCATATTTGTCTTCCCCTCTGAGTTCATGAGGAGGTATTTTGACCTATAACAGATGCCCCCTAAAGTGTGAGGTCAGAGACGAAGACGATGGCCGAAATACTTTATAACTTGTAGAGATAGAGAGATTGAAAGACTGAGGAAAACCTGAAACAACAACATATGTCAGAAAATATAGTATTTTCGTTGAGTCGGGCATTTCCCATGCTTAGTAGCTTAAACAACATGATTTGTCTAGAATAGAGATATGAAGAATCTGTCCACCAATAGGCACAATGTGGAAGTGTCTGTCATAACAGGATTAGGCTGAAGAAGCTGTCTCCATAAACAATATCGCAACTTGGGGAAGGAAACACAACTTTAATGATGTAGCCTTTGCCCCAAGGTCTTGACCGCCGATTCACTTAAACTACATATTTCTCAACATGTGAATGAAGGAGTTGTCGTCGAACATGTGAGAAATCGTCTGATTACCAGTCAATAATGAAAACTGTTAACAGACGCGAAGGTGGCCACCGATAATGATGATGGTTCCTAAGATGCCCAGTAGAATCTAGTGAGTGTGAATAAAAGGAGTTGAAGTCGAACACTCGTAGAATCATTCGACCAGGAGCCAATGATGAAGACCCCTGATCAAACACAAGACTACCTGCCACTGATGTCGGCAAGTATCTGGGTACTAATGTGTTTCTGGATCGACTTCCTAGATAAGGCGTTGAAGTCGATAGGAAGTGATCTGTTGAAAGGTAGGCACCGAGGTGTCCTACATCAGTCAACACGAAATGGAAACCAACTGATTTCGTTTATGATTTGAGATAATGAAGAGTAAATGGGGATGTCAGACGACAAATGATTTCTGGGATAATGAGTGGTTTGGTTGATAACAGGAGCAGTAGATAACGAGATCTGCTTGAACAATAGAAGGCACTCTAGCAGGGTACTAGGCAGCTGAGGCTTAATGAACACCAAAGAGTGTGTTAGAATTTTACCGGTGCAAGGACACTGGGAAGTGAAGGCTAATACTCATAGATGGTAGGGTTCTGCTGGCTGCGAAAGAATTTTTTGGGAAGTGACATGTTCAAGAATTTTGCTACCAAATTGTTCTTTTTTGAAATGTAACAGAGGTAGTATCCGTTTTGTCCAAATTTGTCCCTGTCTGATTAAGTTTAATGAGTCTAGACGAGTAAACTCGGTGAATTTTTCATGTTTAAAGAGTCTGAAAAATGTCAGGAAAGACAACTCTGTGTCCCATCTGATTAGGTTTAACGAGTCCAGATGAGCAAACTCGGTGAATTTTTCATGTTTAAAGAGTCTGAAAAATGTCAGGAAAGACAACTCTGTCCGCATATGATTAAGTTCAACGAGTCCAGATGAGCAAACTCGGTGAATTTTTCATGTTTAGAGAGTCTGAAAAATATCGTAAAAGATGACTCCATTGGGGTACCTTTGTCATGTCTTGATAACCGGGCACGGCAAAGGGATAATAGTAAGCCCGAAACAGTTCATTTTCCGTAAGTTAGTCCATCGAATCCGGAAAAGTGAGAAATCTATGTTCAATGGACGTCTACCTCATTTTGTTATGAGTACGAGGAGACGAATTAAACTCAATATTCTTTGTGAAATTTTAACGAGTCCAACAAAGAAAACTCGGTACCTCCGTGAAATTTTAACGAGTCACGCGGAGAAAACTCGATACCTCCGTGAAATTTTAACGAGTCACACGGAGAAAACTCGATACCTCCGTGAAATTTTAACGAGTCACACAGAGAAAACTCGATACCTCCGTGAAATTTTAACGAGTCACACGGAGAAAACTCGATACCTCCGTGAAATTTTAACGAGTCACACGGAGAAAACTCGATACTTTTTCTGTTTAAAGAGCTTTGAAAAAGAGGAAAAGAATGGCTCCTTGTTCTTTGTCTCAGTAGTTTAACGAGGCTAACAAAGGTGACTCGGGGTTTTTTCGGTTTTATGAGCGAGAAAAAGATTCCTAAAAAGAATGCTCAGAGCTTCTTCATGGTTTTGACGAGTCTGAAGAAGAAAACTCTAGGTTTTTCGGATTAACGAGCAAGAAAAGACCATAAAAAGAACGCTCGATGCCAACTTCGTGTAAGTTTAACGAGTCCGAAGAAGAGAACTCGAGGTTTTTCGGATTAACGAGCAAGAAAAATACCATAAAAAGAACGCTCGAAATTTCTTGATCTCTTTCTCGTCAATAGAAGGATCTATGTCGAGAATTTCTTCATAAGACCAAGCAAATACATCGCGGAATTCCTTGAAAAGGGATGTGAAGCACGCAATTTCCTCGGGATTGCAGTTGGCTCCAATTTGAATGTTTTCCATGATACCCATTTTCATCGAGATATCAATGAGCATTGTCTTAGAAATATTACCCATGTTCCCTTCTGAATCGATAGTGTGAACAGTCGTATAAGAGGAAGGAACTATCTCAGGTTGGTCAAAAGAGGGGATTTCAGTTTTTATCGCCTCCAAATCAATCATCGAAGTGCAATGGTGAAACTCTCCCCCAGGTCATTCTTCTAATGACATGATCTCTCGAATAGCTTCGTCTGTAGGCCAAACTTCATTGAGGAGATCCTTAGAGAGAACTGTGATGGGAGGGAGGTTTGTACCTGCGGTCAAAACCATATTAGTGGAGGGTTCAGATGTTATTTGGATGGCCTGATAAGCCAACTCAGCCGGCGAAAGCAGCATCTGATCTCCATAGGAATCGATTTCTGAAGGTGCCGGGATGATCCATGGGTCGATAGAGCCATCCGAAAAGGTGGATATCATTGCAACCGTGTTTGGGATCTGCGGCGGCGGTAGAGGAAAACAACCCAGTAGGGAAGATTCCTTCAGAAGACCGGTACCGATACTAACGTAAGAGTCAGGGACACCTCCTATTAGGGGTACAGTGCTACTTGGTAAAGTGGCATAATCAAGGGTGCAGAAGGATAGCTGATCGACCGTGACTATTGTCCCATCCAATGGAAATAGGATGAGTCGGAAGACCGAAGACACGATGGCGGTCATAGCATAAGACCAATTGCAACCAAGTAATAGATTATAGTTGAGATGGCGCTCGACGACTTCAACGTCGACGTTTATCATTTTCCCACCCAAGGTGACGGGAAAGCTAGCAAGGTATCCTTTTGGGAGGAAAGTGTGGCCATCGAAAGCTTTGATGGAATTCGATGGCGGGGTTAGAGTAGGAGAGCCTAAATTGAGCCAGCAAGCTTGTGACATAACGCAGGTCGAAGCACCTTCGTCTATGATAGTGCGATGGATTGGCCTCCCTTTCGATACCACTTGCACCTGGAATGCAAGTTGGTGTGAGAGGCAAGGTTTAGCTTTTTCCATATCAAAGATGGCTAGCATAGAATCCTGGGGGTCTATTCCACCAATGGTCGAAAGCAAGGCTTTCCTTTGTTCTGGACAGGTTTGTAAAACTTCGAGAGCAGACATGGCTGATGGTGCCTGTGCCAAATCTTCTACAATATTGTAGTTTTGGGCTGCACGTGCAGAGGTGTTATGAGTCGTGCGTCGAAGTGTCCCTTTAGGGGGACGAATTACGTGGTCAGCATTAGGCCGTTCGATATGCAAATCGTTTGGGAGTGGTGGGTTCGAACTAGTACCAGGTTCTTGAGCCTCAAAGGTAGGATTTCCATAAAGCTTAGCTCGAGTTTGAAGGTCAACATTCTCAATGCCATAAATGGCAGATGGTCCTTTGCCGGAAGGATGCGAACCGCCATTGCCCCGTTGATGGGGTTGTGGTGGATTGTCAACCATGTGTTGATGTTGCTACTGTTGATTGGGGAAAGGATTATGAAGAACGACAGGTGTTCGCCCAGAATCCTTGTTTGCAATAAAATCGGTGCATTCCTGCAGCCGAGGACATTTGTAGGTCAAGTGGTCCCCTGCACAGATCTTGCAAGGAAATTTCATGGGTTTATCCTTCCCTTTGTCATTTCTGGCAGCATTTTTCTGATTAGGGTTATTCTGATTATCCGACTGCTCTTCCGAAGAAGACGTCTTTTTCTTGTTCTTCTTATTTTTCCCGCTAGGTTTTTGTGAGGTTTGCACCGAATTTACCTCAGCGGGAGGAAGAGGAGTCATTTGGTGGGGGGCGGTGGCTACACCAGAGATCGCACCAACGAGACTGTCGGCATGAGCTGCGATTTTCTGAGTAGCTGGAGGATTTGGGTTACCAAGGGCATGGGGGAGCAGATCGTAAAGCGTGTCAGATTGTGAATAGATTAAATCCAGGTGTTGGGCACGACGAATACATTGATCTTTTGTCACCGCACCAGAAAGGCCAATGTCTTTAGAGATGTGGGGTAAAAGAGACTTGCAAAACCAACTGGCCAAGAGATGGTCTGGTATTGGCGCTTTGACGAGCCTCCTCCTATGCCTCCATTCATGAATATGATCAGAGATGTGGGTGGAGGTGTCTTGACGCAGCGAGGTTAACAATTCTGTTCCGGTTTCCACTCTAATTGGTAGTTGGAAGTTTTTTAAGAACTCCGTCGCTAAAGCGCCAAACGTATTGATGGTGGTGCGTGGCAATTCAATGTACCACTTGGCGGCATTCCCTGTAAGGGTGCGAGGAAACAGTCGAAGCCAGACACTATCATCTACCATGGAATTGGATATGGACCATAAATGAAAGGTAGTGATGTGTGCGGCCAGGTCTTCCCCATGTTTTCCATCGAACTTCTGGATGTCGGAAGGAATCTTATGCGGAACTGGAGGCCAAAGTGGGTTGTGGTTAATGGGGTCATTCATCAGTTTATGGATATCGAGTATGTCCAAAGCTGCCAAGAATGGCAATTGTGGATTTGCCCCCGAATCTAACCAAGGCAACATGGGCTGACTACTTAGACCATAGGGTCCCCCCATCAACGTGTTACCAGGGGGGTAAGTGGGACTTTGATAAAAACCTCCCATAGGTGGAGGAGTAGGAACATACGGTTGTTGTCCATAGGGCATAGTGTATTACGGGGCAAACGGTTGGTTGCCCCCAGTATAAAAGTGCCCTCCCATTCCAGATGGAGGTTGGGGTTGTTTAGTCCAAATGGATGCAATAGAGTTTCCCGGAGGCATACTAGTACTTGCATAATTTGGCAACGGTATAGATCCTACACCTATGTTTGAACCACTTAAGGGGATAGTATTTACAATGGGTTGTCCCGTTTGTCCTGAGGATTGCAAGGGAAGTGATATGTTCCCTGCTACCTATGTGCTGATAACACTTCCCCCTGGTATAGTGGCCACGAGGTTTGAACTCAACAGAGGGTTCCAGCCGAAAGGGTTGCTAAAGGGCACCGAAGTAGTCACGCTCACGGAAGGAGCTACCGTGGGTCCCAACGTGGTCACGGTAGGAGTAGATGCCGAAGGGTTCGGTAAACTACTGACAGTTGTGTTGACCATAGGGTTGGGGGTAGGTATATGTTGACTACTGGGGTTACCCAGTAATGGCATAGAACTGACCACCAGCGGGGAGGATGGTGGCAAACCAGGGATGGTTGCCATTGGTATCGACCCTGTGGATGTCGGTGGTGAAATAGATGTTGGTGCGGCCGCAGACATATCTCGGCGTGGTGGAATCTGGACTATCACAGGCCCTAACGGATCAATGAGCAGAGGATTGTAATTAGGTACAACCCCTTCAGTGAAAGGTTCCTCCGGAAATTCCAGCTGATAAGGGTATATGTGATAATCAAGATTAGTCAGAGGAGACTGCTCTTCTGTAGAAGGCCCAGGTTCACCAAGGTTCAGTTCTTCCTCAAGAGTGAGAGGAGGTAGACCTTGCTGTCTTCGAGACAGATGGCGTGGGTCAGGGGATGCCACGGTGACCGGTTTAATTTTAACAAATTTTATTAAATTATGATGTATTATAAAGTCTCAAATGACAGTAACCACACACCTAACAAAAAGAAAAAGGACTCTCTAAAATCAATCAGCAAGCAGCCAGAATACGGTGCCCTGTCTGAGTACTACCATTCACTGGTGATGAAATCCAGTATCACAATAGTATACAGAGAGGGTTGGTCGAAAGTACAGTTACGGTCACTCTAGAGCTTCGCCCGAACCTTAGATGATAGGTGTAAGCACTCTCGTGAAGACGAGTACCCTCTTAAAGACCGAAGACAGAGTGGGTATGTCTGTTTCAGGTACCAGGACAGCCCGTCCCAGTCACCTTGTGTAAGTCCCTAAAAGTATGGCCACTAAGGATACCTCAAATCACAGACATCATCAGGGGGGTCCACGGTCAAGGACAGTGTGCTATATGGGCAGAATACCCAGATCCCCGATCTAGTTTCGACATCCCCGAAGGGAACCCCAATATATAACACACCCACAGGATGCAGTCGAAGGCGGGCTACCTTCTAGTGCACCCAAGTGTTGTCTCGCGCTGAGCTCCGGTAAAGGAACGGTCCCGATAATATGAGGGCAGCAGGATTTCACTCGTTAATGACTCTAGTTTTCAATTTTTGAGATCTTGGGTAGTTTTCTCACTTTCCTAACCCAAGATCCTAGCCTAAACTACTGTTTGTGTGAGCTCAAAAAAGAGTAATTAGATTGATTTTATTATCTCTTTATTTTTAGTGTACTTTATTATTAGTCTTGCGGAGGGGGAATGGACGTATGAAGTATAGTGAGACTCTGACTCAAGAAACCATGCAAAACATGCTCTAAATATTAAATTCAATGAAGAATGTTTCTACAGGGAGAGGTTTCTTTTTCAATCATCCATGCACCAACATGTAAATAACACAGCTCAACTTTTAAAGATTCAGACTTATATCTACCTCTTTCAATAGTCTATGAACTAAAACTTTCAGAATAAACTCAGCTAGATGCAGAAAAAAAAAAAAGAAAAAAAAAAATTTCAAAAAAAAATTCTCTTTAAAAGTAAATGCTTTGAACACTAACTAAACAAGAGAAACAAATAAAAATTCCAGCTTAGCAGACAAGCACAGGGATTCAGTCAGTGAAAGGTACTGATGGCCAAAAAACTCTACAGCTAAAACACAGTCACAGCAGTGAACAACAAGGTTTTTGGCTGAGTAACGCTCTGTCTGTGAGAAAATACAGCATTATAACGCACTTTATTTAAGCATAGACCATGTTATAATGCACTGGATAACCTACAGAGGTCGCGTTAACCAGGGAAAAGCTCTTCAGTTGGCCAAACAGGAACAGGATTGAACTCTGTGAGCATTTGGTATGTCTACTGGGCATAAAAAATGGTCGGAAGGATCTGTGAATAGAGGAGAGAAGAAAGGAAGGAAGAAATAGTCCAGAAACTATGGGGAAAATCCCCAATGGAGTCGTCACTTCTGCTATAGGGTAAACTGCTTGGGTTGTTGGTTTTCGAATATCCCTCTTAGGGCTTTCCGGTGCCCGAGGCAGACAGTAAGATCAACTATGTTGTTCACAAAGATGGCATGAGCATGTTCATATTAACTTGAAATAACTTGAAGGAATACAATAGATAATTACCTCTTTGACAGTCTTGGAGTCCCTTGGAGAGCGCTACGCAGCGAAGCAAGAGTCCTTCTTCACCGGCTCCAAATATTAGTCCTGCAATTAGTCAAAGCACCCGTGTAATTTCTAACATAACATGTATCCTATCAATTGAATCAATACACAATAAACATCTATATTATACACATCTGAGCCATTCATATCATACTATGTAAATTTTCAAACAATAATGACAATATTAAGCATTGAATGGACAAAACGAACACAGTTCTATTGATTTTGAAAGAAGGAGGATTACAACCGTCGGTTGTACCAAGCCCTCCTCAGTCTCCCAATCTCTCTTATCTCTCAAGTGAAGAAGTCCATGTCAACAAGCTCTCTAGGAACCTCTTTGACTCTTGGCCTTCACAATGTAACACTATTCTCTATTCCACAATTATACAAGAACCTTGAGCAATCCTTCAACCTTCAATTAAGAGCCTTTAGCTCCTTCTTATAGGAGAGGGAGAAGGCCATTATTTCCCTTCTCTTTCCTCTAGTTTGGAATGGAAAAAACTTAGATGTTTCTTTGATCTCTATGCTTTTTCCTCCTTTGGAGTTCAGTCTTCTATGGCAATGACCAATAATGAACTGGTGCTTCCGCAGTTTCCTTTGTGAACTGACTCCTTTGTGAGGGAAAGTCAGAGATTCAAATCATTCTCCGCGCTCTTTTCCCAATTCAAACTTAAAACATGGGTAACGCTTCCCTCCAGTGTAAACAGAGCGTTTCCCTAGCCACTAACGCGGCCAATGCATTGATTGTCTGCGTTATAATGCTCTTGTTCTATTCTATATAGGCGTTACCCTGGCAGAAATAGGTTTAATTCAGGTCTTTGTACTTCTTCCATATTTGTCTTCCCCTATGAGTTGATGAGGAGGTATTTTGACCTATAACACTCTCCCCCAAGGGACACATCCAGCCAATGTGCCACTCCCCCAATCATGCTGCAAATAAAAATAAGAACAATAGCAACATAAGGAATAATTATGAGAACCATACTTGCTACCATATGTAGCAAGGGAGAAGGACAATGGTCCCTCAAATGTAACCACTTTGACCCTCAAATGCAAAAGAGAGTGACAAAAGGTGTGGTTTCTCAACCACTTGCTTGTTGTCCCACTCTCCTCATATGTTTGGAGAAAGTGAATGATGTATGGTACAAAGTGAGCATGTTCTCCATAATACATGTCCTCCCAAAGTCCTCCTAGGGGGTGGTCATCAACACCACTCATGGCCTCAATTAGACCATGAAGTCTAGAAGAAGAAAGAATGCTCCTTCTTGGAGCAACATCTTGCACATATATGGTTAAGGAATGCATACATACATTATACAAATCATTATGCAAACAAAAAATACCCTCACCATATGTCTTGCTCATGCAAATGGAGTGGCTCATAGATGAGTCTCCTCTCATCCTCAAAGAGAAAAGAGGTGGCTATGCTAAATCTTCCAAAGAGCTATGTATCTCCTCCATCTCCACATGATCCATGCATCTCATCAAATGCTAATATATCTCCTCCTCAAAGCCTTCCCAAAAATACCCCTCCATGATGGTGTGGTAGGCTCTCATAGAATAGATGTGGCAAAAAAGGAAATCTCCACGAGTTGCTTATAGCAACCTCTCCTTAAGCTTGGAAGCTCTAGATAAGAAGATCCTACCATGGTAGTAGATGACCCCATCTCTAACTTAATATCCCTCCTCATGTAGCTGGTCATCCAATATCATACAAGTGAAAAGATCCTTGGAATACTCCACCAACAGCTGGGAGTTCAAATATGGATCTATCCTCCATAGTGACAACATTGATGATCTCTCATAAAGATTATCTATAATATGGTCATCCTTCTCTTTGACTTCTCCCATGCCAAAGATGCATGTTGGAAGGCTGTTATCCTTTCACTGCTACTTTTGCCACAACGCAGAATATGAAATGAGAGTGGGTGAAGATGATGTTGAGAGATTGCTTCTCTCCTCCTTGAGTCTACCCAAGTCTCTCAGCGTTGTATCAAGCTCTCCCAAGGTCTCCAATCTTTTGGATTCAATGAGTGGTGCCTCAAAATGTGAAGCATTTCTCACCATCTGCTACTTTGGTGGTATCCTTAGTGAAATGTCTCCATGCAATGAGACATCATCATCAAGAGTAGACTACATATGTGAATGGACAGATTTGTCCCTACTCTCACTGCGCAATCCAATCTCCATTTTAGGTGCATCAACCTTATGAAATAGATAGGGGTGTGTGCTCATCATCACATGATTCTGTTCATCCTCCCTATCTTCTCATTTTAACTCCATAGTTTCACACCCTATCGTCAATGGCACATGTGAATCATGAGTTGTGCCTTGATCTCCACAAGTGAGATGCTGGGGAATTATTTGTAATGATACAAGAACCCCTATAGTTGGAGCATGTGCTCCATCTACCTCTAGATGAGGTGCTAGATCAAATCTATATCTGTCAGCGTTGTTTCCCTCCTCCTCATCAACATGTATGGGAAACCTCCCAAGAATTGGATCCTCTTTTGGAAAAGAGATCTCCATGCCCTGTTGTTTAGGAATATGAGATAGAGGTCTTGCCTCTAGCAAGGTATGATGCAATATTTCAACCTCCTCCATGGTTTTCTGAAGTGGATCTGAGTTTATAATGTCTTCCATCACATGCAAGGGTTTGGTTTGTTTATATTTTTTTAGCTTCAGCATATGTGTTGCAGAAATTTTTCCATCAAACCTTTCTACCAATGTCTTAATAAAGCTTGCATAAGAATAATTGTTTTCATTTTTCAGAGAAAAGGACTCAAATATCCACCATGCATGGGCCTTACCTCCAAGATGCAGCACTGCAATTCTGATGGCTCCTTCTTCAGAAATTTGGTGCTACTGCAAAAAGGTGCCTAGCTCCTCCACCTAAGCTTTAGTTGAACATGTAGATGAACCATCAAAAGCAGATAGAAGGAATCTACCTCTATCATGATGCTTGCTTCTCTTCACGTTGATCTTGCAGTACTCTAGAAAAGTGATATGATCTCTAAACTTCTGAGTTTGAGACTCATACTCTTGCAGGAAATCATTAA
Source organism: Pinus albicaulis (assembly GCA_034641835.2). NCBI lineage: Eukaryota > Viridiplantae > Streptophyta > Pinopsida > Pinales > Pinaceae > Pinus > Pinus albicaulis. Next base: position 354,315,216 of record CM076569.1, read on the forward strand.
GAGTTTCCCTCTTAGTCATTACTTCTTCTCCCATCTCTCTCATGGAAAATTTGGGCATATTACTGTGCTGTGTATCATGATGTGTGGCTGCATGCTCACACTCATCATATGAAAATCAAGAGTTTGATTTAAATTCAAACCCTCTTGGAGATTCTATACACATCTCCCTTCTGATCTTCTTGAGATTTTCTTGAATGCTCTGTATAGATTTAGGAAGAAGCTTTGAGAACCTCTCCTTATTATTTCCTCCAAAGAATGGAGTCTTCATCTTCTATTCTCTTGATATCATATTGGCTGAGTTCCACAGGCTGAGCCAAGACTATGCTCTGATACCTCTGTAATATCCCAAAATAGGGAAAATCTAAAATAATAGGAATATCTTAAGATATTCCAAAATTGGAGATCAAGCAATACATGAACAAAAACTCGACATAGCAGTGAATAACATCATACCAAAATGTATAGAAACCATGGAGCCATTTTATTATGTAAATCTGCAAGAAACATGTACAATAAAACTCAAATGATTAAGGCAAACAAGCCTCCCATGAATAGATATGTAAAAAGTGGAATGTTTCTATATTGTAAAGTGCTCATGAACATGTACTGCGTAGTCATAGATGGTACACTGCTACATGGGAATGTGAAATAACATACATCTGCATATGGATGGCTCATAAAACATTGGGGGAGAAGATCTAAGCTCCCAAACACAATTTCTAGTCAATCCTAGAAGGATTGGCTGAAATATGCAAAACTGTAGAAATGTCGGAGTTGCAGTAGCATCTGCAACTCAAGAACTAGAACTGGATGGAGATGGCTGAAGATAATGCATCAGACAAATAGACCTCCTCCAATGGATCTTCCAAGTGAAAGGTTGATCCTAACACTGAAGATATCACCCTTTGATAATCATTGCAATCCCTCACTGTAAATACTCACTGAAAATAATGCAGTCACTGAGGGATACTGTGTTGTAGGTGCAAGAAAATGTGTTAGCCAAGTGCCAAGATCTGATATTCTCCAAGGGCTTCCCAACTGATCACCCAAAGGAAAGAAAGCTTCCTCCTTTGAAAGATAAGCTCAGGAAGTGGTGTTGAGGGACCTCCACTGTAACACCCTGCAACACAACTCAGCTCTAAGTAGAAACTCTACTATAGCTAAAGGAGGATGCTTGGCCTCAAGCCTGAATGTGGAGAAATGAAGAGCAAACTCCTTCAAGAGGCCTCTCTGAGAAGGATAAAGAATTCCTAAATAGGAATGCCTTTGTGCTAAGCAGCACAAAAACTCTACTAAACAACAAGAGAATGCATAAAGTCTAAACAAACAATAAAATCAATAATCCATAACATGAATAACAATGGTTGCCTTTCCCTCCTTTTAAACAAGTGAAAGCCCTCTCACCATGGGTCCCACTCATTAGGGTTTCCTTCACCAAAGAAACCTCCTCCCATTCATACTACGTTGTCTCTCAAAGTGTTCTCCACCTCCCATCCCAACGTTGTTGACTTGGTCAAACTTGACCTTGTCCACATGAAAATGACCCTGTTCACACATGAGGGTGTGAAATCCAGCTCCTATGATGATCCCTTTTCACATTATGAGGGATTTTATTCATATTTTTAATATGCGTGGGATTCCTTACCCATTTATTTAGCTGCTAGGTGATAAAAACAAAATTCAATATTCCAATTAGTTGTATGCTAATTTTGGAATATTACAGACGTTGTCTTATCATTGATGAAGAGAAAAATTTTCTTCATAACTACAATAAGGGGGAATGTGGTGGTCTCCTTTTGGGCATGGCTACTGCCTAGAAATTCTTACCTGCAAGATACTAGTGGCCTACATTCTTTAAAGATTGCATTACCATAGTCTAGTAGTGTCACCATTGGTAAGTCTATTCAAAGAAAATGTATGTGATCCCCTACCTATCTACACCTGGTAGTTGTTTTTAGTCCTTTTCCTAAATGTGGAATTGAAATCATCACTTGCAACCTCACTTCAATTGATGGTCATGGTTACATCATTGTTGTCATCATCAACAAGATTAGCGTACACATTCTACGCATGTACACCATGAAGAATCCACACACATGGATGAAATTCTCCCCTATGTCCAGCAAAACTAGACTTGGTCTCTCCACAACTCAACTAGCCGCAACCCCTTTAAGGTGGGCTTGGGAATCCAGCCATGATGTCCCTTGATGTGGCCATACCATTTGCAGCTATTCAGGAAGATTTTGCTCATGTCCAGTCTGAAGTAAAAAAGGCAAACAACTTCATTGAGAACATTCAGCACATCCTCTAGCAGTTTCACGACATCTTCAATAAGTCCAGTTCCAAGTACATGAAGCGACATTATCAACATCGGGTGCCACACAAGTTTCAAGTGGGCGAAAATTTTTTGTTACATTGTCAGAAATAACACCTAACCAGAGCTCATATGAAGCTTAGATCATTATCAAGGCTATGGGAGAAAATGATTTTGAGCTCAACGTTACCCCATTCCTTGGCATGCACCCATTATTCAATGTGGACCACTTTCTTCAATACTTTCCACCATTACTGGACACATTAGACATTGTAGAACAAGTCACACCAATAGAGCTAAATCTCGACTAAATGGAAAATAACACAATGGATCATATCATGGACAAACAGACCAAGAACAATCTCCAACAAAAGATACAATTGTATCAGGTTGTCAAAGCTCACCATCTCATGCACAAAGGAAAGTGGTTCGCCAAGGAAAAAGTTAAATAGAAGTTTCCTCATCTCATGGAGGAACTCAACGCAATGGGGAACATTTCTTGCTAAGGGGGGATGATTGATTCAGGTGGATATTTGTGGTGACCTTTCTATTCCACTTGGACCTTCACCATTTTTTCTTTTATTTTTTTAGTTTCCTTAATTGTAGCACAATTTACTATTTTTGGTATTTTTTCAAGTCTTGAACTTCCAAAGCCATTTTGAGGCTCTAAACATCATTTTTTGGGAAAATTGAGAAGAACATGAGTCATTATTTAATGTGGGTGACTTGAAATTTTCAGTCCTCAAATATATATTTTTAACGAGGTATTTTCAACATCAAACGAATATTGTATGCCAAAGATACATCACCAAGAAGTTGATGTACTCATTTACCCAAACAAGGCCCATAGTTTTGGCGCTTCATCTCCTAGGGCTAGGTTTTTGTATGTTTTGATATTTCCAATCATTTCTCAATAATAAATAGGAATTCGAGCCTCATTATAACACAGTTAAGAGGCATGTAGCTTCCACATATTTTCTCAGAGATAAGCTACCATTTCCCAAGCTAGTTTATTTTCCATTCTGTCTATAAGCATTTTTCAGTATTTGATATTAATGAAATGAAGCGTTCTTACTACTGCATATCTATGTTGATGTTTATTTATATATTTTATTGTGTTCCTCCATAATTCTAGATCATTATTCGTGTCCAAAATTTCTCTCTCTTACATTGGTAATTTGATAAGATAATGAGAGAAAAAATATCTAATTACAACTCAAAGCCTCAAGTTTTATATAAATCTCTTCTCATTCGTTGGAATTCGAATATTTTCATATTTCAATGAAAATTACTCGTATATGTTGCTTTGTATTTACTATAGAATGGATAGGGGTTGTGACCATGTTTCAAATAGTGAAGAATAAACTCTTTTCATGCCACAATCTGAAATCTAGGCTTTGGTCCAACATGCCAAATTCCTATGCCCTTAGATTTTCTGGATGTCTCTATACCTTAGTCATGTTTTGAGCTATTTTGGGCCCACTACCTAGTCATACACAAAATAATGTAGCACTGTAAGAAATTTATAAACATGTTATTTTAATATGAATCTTGAGGATCTTCCATGTCACTTTGCTAATCTCATACTTCGACATGGCCACCTTTAAGTGGTGCCAAGTGTCACACTAATTTGGCTCACTTATCCATCTAAAAGATCCAAAATCACATACTATATGTAACGTGTTCCTAGTTTTCCACATCATCATTACCATAAATTACCACATCATATACATTTTGCAACCATGTTCTACCATATATTACTGCTACCTCTTTTACACCACTTCACCAACCATGTCATATGTTATGTCATTCATCTATATGGAGGAACAATTTGAATCTAGGTGTATTTTCTTGTTTTCTTTTGCAAGATATGTTAAGGGATATATGCCCATATTTATTCAAGGTTTTTGAATGATCTGGATGTTTTTGGTGCATTAAGATGACTATTTAAAAGAAATCCTAATACCTACATTAATCATCAACCTAGGGTAAGTCTGTTTATTTCATGATTGTTCAACACAATTTATGCAAGAGAAATCAAAGGTTAACAAATTGAAATTGTTGCAAGAAGTAAAGTCTAATTCTTGAAGTTCAATCAAGACAATTCTGAAAGGAATCATTAAATAACTTTAATCAATCAACTTAACTTAATTTTGATTTATTATATGGAAGAAACAAAATGAAATGCAAGGATTAAAAAAACTCACACTTAACCAGAATCACTAACAAACATCTATAGAAATCTATTTAATCAGACAAGGAATATTGCAGCAATTGGATATTGAGTAACTCATTCATGCTCTGCAATTGAAATTCTAAATCACTGATCAACCAAAAATTATCACTCATAATGAACAACAATCGAAATATGTAAATAACTCTAGTGAATGAATTAATAACATTCATGCGGAAGGTAAAACCGATTAAGACTTTAAATTAATGGAAACACAAACCACTCAATGATGATGAGATTTAAATCAATTATAATTCTACGAAACATAGAAACGATTAATTGCAGAAAAGGAAAATAAGAATATAACATAGTAAAGAAGTAGAGCTCCTAGTGACTGGGTCCAGAGCCTCTAGAATTATCTACCAGGAGATATTTAGAACATGATTACGAAGGAACGACTATCTCTTTCATTAAATTCAATAGCTAAGATACAACATCGCTGAGAGCGAAAATTCTATACTGAAGGAATGTAAATAATACACAATTACATCAAGCCTCCTAAGGAATGTAAAAATCCTCCTATTATATTTCACCTATTATCCTTTTATATCCTATGAAAAAATAGAACAGATAATAGAGAATCCTCAGGATCAGGAGATCCTGAGGATTTCGCAGTTGTCCAGTAGATTGCATTATAGAATAGGCATGATCCTTCTTATTTTTCTTCGTTTCCTATGAACAGAACATGATATTTTCACTTTCTTGGTCATTGTTTTCCATTCGTTTGAACAACATTTATTTGGTTCAAATTTCCTGCACATAAAAATAATGCAAGTTATCTTTTATGCCAATAATCATATAGTTTGTTGATAATTAGTTTTTCCCTTTTTTTACAATTAATTATTCTATATTTATTTCCAAAGTGAAGGTAAACACATGAAAATTAGTAATAAATCGAGCTAATTATGAGGGTTAAATGTACCTTTTTCATGGCCCAACATACTCCCCAGCTTACCATGTTGCATGTCCTCATGCAATGAGATTTTTTAGGTGTTTAATATTCCCAATTAGCCCAAGCTAATGGGAATATACAATTTTGTTTCATTTTTTTGTTGCAAGAATAAATGTGTAAAGGAGAACAATAAAAACTCTTAAAATAGTGGATAAATCAATGCCACATGTGAACAAAGCTAAATCTGAGCTAAGTGAATAAAACAACCTTATGTGTGAAAGGGATTGAGTCATTTGACTGGGTCAACCATAACCAAACCAACAATGTTGTCTAGAAGAAGTGATCCTCATTGATGCACAACACAATCTTAGTTGGAGGTGGCACATGTGAAAGAAGCTAAATCATTGAGATGGTTTAGGGTTTTCAAGATTTCTATCTTATAAAAGGAAGAGGAGAAAAACATGAGAGGGTTGTTGATGATTATCATATTTCTAAATATTTTGTTTGTTTATACATTTCTTATTCTCTTGGTTGTTTAGCAGAGAATAGTGATTTTTAGCACTAGGTGTTTCTAATCGAGAATCCCACCTCCTTCCTTGAGAGGCCTCTTGGAGGAGTCTTACATTTCTTGTCCAATATCAGGCATTTGGCCAAGCTATTCTTCCAACTACAACATAGATCCTGTTGAGGGTTTGGTTTTCTTTGTAAGCTGCAGCAATTGGAGGCTAGATCTACTCAGATCTAGGCCATTCTAGTGCCTCTTTTAAGTGGGAAATCCTTCTATCCCATTGACAAGAGAGTATTGGATGATTGGAGCACTAATTTCAGATCTTGGCTTGAGTCCACATATGTTCTAGAGCCTAAAATGCATTTTTCATTCTATTACTACCTTATTTTCAAGTGTAAAGTTGCAGGGTGTTTTGGCACACTTTTGCAGGAGAGATCTCTAGTGTTGGTAATCTGTCCTTCACTGCAATGATCCATGGATTTTAGATCTAATCCATGTCATACTTAGATCTGATCTGAATAATTTTGTATTTTGTTCAGAATTTCTAAATCATTCTGCAGATCTACCGCATAAGATATCATATCTACTCCATGTACTTCACTTTTTGCTGAAAACCCCAAGGGGCATTTGTAGAGGAGCCTTTCTAGTGTACATATCTGATATAGATCTAAATTTTTGTACACAGATCTGCTCTATATCTTAAGTGTAATCTACTGCTATTTCGACCAATAAAAATAAATTTTTCAAGCTTTTTCAGTCATATTCTATGGTTGCAACACCTCATTTTTGAGGATTTATTTATGTAATAGTCTTCTATTTCTATTTTACATCTCATGGGCCACATTATAAATCTAATTTTCTGATGTAAATTTCATTTTTGAGCCTCCATATTGGCCTCCTACTCTTACTTTGTTGAACTGTGTTATTTCTGTGCAATATTGTTTAGTATTGCTGCATGTTTCCCATTTGGGACATTACAAGGTGTAACAATGTCAAGGAATAAGCAGGATAGACTTCCTCCATATATAATATAAAACCATGTTTCTGTTTGACTTTTGTAAAAGCCTGGTTTACATGACCCTCTGGAAGATCATAGTCATGGTCATAGCCTTCAGGAGGGTACCATATGAAAGGACACCTGTAGTGGCACCCTATCCATTTAGGACCCATGCATAAAATTATGTTGTTGTATGTGTTAAAATGAATAACAACAACTATGAAGTTCATGTAATTAAAGGGCTCCCAAATCTTAACATTGTTAGTAGAAGTCTGCCATATCTTCTTGGCTGCTAACAGAGCATCTTCTCCAATCTCCTGAAAGTATTCTCTCCATGCCTATACAATTTCATTGTGGAGTGGTCCCAATTTAGCTACGACCCCTTCATGTTTCATGAATATCTTATGTTCAGTGAAGATATGTAGGGGTTTAATTGGGTTCTCCTCTAACCCAGAGATCCAAGCCATGTTCCCTTCTCTGAAAAATATTATAGGCTTTATCCCAATTGATCTGATTATTGGCAAAAGAGAGGAATTATTGCAATTGTATGTCCCCTATGAAGGGACTAGGGTTACTATCATGCTCATCTTCCAAATAGAAATTGTGTAGATACAGTTCACATAGGAGGCGTTGAAACTTCTCATTCTGTTCCCCACAACACTAGAAATATTATGCAGTGGTCTTAAATTCGGTGGGTTTCCCTGCTCTAATGGATTTCACTTTCAATAACAGATATCTCTCTAATAAAAATAGAGTATAATTAGTAGCATGCAATCTGCAATATAAGAAATGCGAGTAAATCGAGAAAATAGTATTTGTTTGCTTTGTAGCTTCTTCAAGCTGAGATTATGCTTTCTTTACCTTCTGTTGTTCACCTCTGAGGTTGGCAAAGGTTTCATCTTCTGTTTCAGCAAGATTTTTGAGTTTTTCCAGCAAATCCTGATGCACCTGTAGGGATACCACTTCATTATTGTATTTTTCCAACTGCTATTGGGTCTATGTCAATTTGTTTTGAAGCCTTGAAAGAACAACTTATTTTATTAGAGGAGTATAAGAAGGTGTTTCATCTGTATGAGTTTCCTCTATCTATGTTTCCAATTCTGTTTGGGTTTCGATAATGTCTATTTCTTTTTTAGGCTTCCATGCCTTATCTGCCTCTTTTAACCATTACCTTAATTGTTTGATTTTTCTCTTCAATTTCTTGTATTTCTTGCACAATTTCCTCGACTTAGCCTGAACTGGCTTATTCTTCTTTATAGGGTCTTCAATTAAAGAGAGAAAAATATTTTTTCTAGACACAAGGGGAGTTGTGCCAATTTCTAGACCATAATCTAGTGAGACAGTGTTTTCTTTAGGCACCAAAGGGGTTGTCCCAACATTGGTATCCTAGTCCAATGGGACAGTGTTTTCTTCAGGCACCAAAAGGGTTGTGTCTATATCAGTATTTTGTTCCAATGGGACAAATTTTTCATCGAGCACCACAGGGGTTGCGCCAATATCGGTATTCTAGTCCAATGGGACAATGTTTTCTTTGGGCACCAAAGGGGTTATGCCTGTATCAGTATTCTAGTCCAATGAGACAATATCACTTGACTAGTTTTTAGATTCAGGAGCTCTCTTTGCAAGTTTTTATTCTTCAAAATATTCATTACCATAGGGAGCTGAATCCCTTGAATCTGTAATTCCTCATCAAAAGGTAAAATCTCAATGTGGCCAAAACTGCCAGCAGAGGCAGACTAGTCTAGGGGATAACTTTGTCCCTCATAATTCTGAGATGGGTTTATTTCTTCACAGAATTCACTCATACATTCCAGCACTAGGGTCATTTATTGCTCATATTCCTATAGGAATTCATCTTGGATGCTTAGAGGAGGTGTATGGGATGGCCCTGCCTCAGTGGCCAAGGTTGAGGTGTCTTGTCATGAACGTAATCGTTCAGAGCGTATTCATTTTACTGGACCCGAGGTTGAGGGATAAGTCATTTTTCTTATTGCTTTCTTTGGAACTAATATGTCTATTTTCGACTGGTCAATTTCTCTATTATCAGGATTTTCTTCTAGTGGGGTTAGGACACGGTTTACGAATTTGTCCCAAGTCAATTGATGCTTAATTAATTCATGAATGTCAATCATATTTATTAGACTGCTATAGGTTAATATGCTTGGGTGGTGGTTATTGGGTATCTCTCTTAGGGCTTTCCAGTGCCTAAGGTAGACTGTAATATTAGATATAAAGTTCCAAAGGTGTTGCATACATGTTCATACTAATATATAATTGACAAAGAAAGATTTGGAATAATTACCTCATTTTGGATGGCATATCCTATGGAGAGCACTAAGAAGTGGAGTAGAAGTCCTTCCACACCAACTCCAAATCCAGATCCTGCAAGCAATCAAGGCACCCATGTAATATTCACAACAGTATATCTTTATAACAATTAAACTACCATACAACTAACATTAAACAATGCATATCTAAGCCATTCATATCATGTTACATAAACAAATGAACAAAAAATGTGACACTGTTGCATCAAATGGACAAAATATATATAATTCTATTGGTTTATAAAAAGGATGATTACAACTGTCAGTTGCACGAAGCCCTCCTCAGCCTTCTAATTCCTCTCTCTCTTTGTCTATCTCTTAGTGTGATGATGCTCAAGGCAGAAATTCCTCAATGAACTTCTCCGATCTTCAAGCCTCACACTACAACAATGAAATTCTGCTCCACATATAATCAAACCTTCAACCTTAGACCAAGAGCCCACATATCCAATTTATAACAAATGGAGAGGACAAACCTTGCCAACTCTTTCAACCAACTCAAATCGGGAATGATCTAGATGTGTCCTCATTTTTCTTTACTTTTTCCTTCCATAGGAGTTCAATTGTGTTTGGAAATGCTTAATAAAAGGTTTGTGCCATTAGTTTCTATTTTTGAACTGACTATTTCTGAGGAAAAGCTATAAATGGCAGTCAATTTTCTGCAAGATATTTAAATTCTCACATTCAAATACGGATAATGTTGCCCCTTGGGCAAGACAGAGCATTACCCTAGGTATTAACACTCCCTTTGCATGGATAGGGTGAATTATAACTCTACCTAGTTGATTCTGGGGTGCATTACCTTGGAAAAAATGGGTCCTGTCAATGTCATTTTCTTCCTTACATGTTACCTTCTCTTGTGAGATGATGAGGAGGTCATTTGTCCTATACAGATGCCCCCTAAATTTTGAGGTCAAAGGTGAAGATGATGGCTGAAATACTTTATAACAAGTGTAGTATAATCAGAGGAATTGGAGGACTAAGGAAAACCTGAAACAACAACATATGTAAAAAAATATAGTATATGTCTTGAGTCAGGCATTCCCATGCTCAATAGTGATATCAAAATGATTTCTCTAAAACATAGATATGAACAATGTGTCCACCAATAAGCACAATGTGGAAGCTTCTATCATGACAGGATCAAACTGATAAGATGTCTCTGAAAACAATATCGTAGCTTGGGAGGAAACACAACTGAAATGGTGTAAGCCTCAACCCAAGGTCTTAGTCGTCGCTTCACTAAACTGCATATTTCTGCACATGTGAATGAAGGAGTTGTAGTCAAACATGAGGGAAATCATTTGATTACCAGTAAATAAAAAAAACTGTTAATAGATGCGAGGGTGGCCACCGATAAGGATGATGGTCCCCAAGATGCACAATACAATCTAGCAAGTGTGAATAAAAGGATTTGATGTCAAACACTAGTAGAATCATTCGATCAGGAGCCAATAATGAGAAGCCCCAACTAAACACAAGGTTACTTGCCACTGATGTCTGAAAGTACTCAGGTGCTGATGTGTTTCCTGATCAACTTCCTAGATAAGATATTGAAGTTAATAGGGAGAGATTTATCAAAAAGTAGGCATTGAGGCTTCCTACATCAGTCGACATGTAACGAGAAAATATGAATTTTTTTTTGGGAAGTAGTCAAGAGAAAATGGGAATAAATGATGACAAATAATTTTTGGTATATGATGGCTTGGTTGATACAACGAGAAATATATAGTGGGATCCTCTTGAACAATATAAGGAACTATAATAGGGTACTAGGCAGCTTAGGCTTAATGAACACCAAAGAGTGTCAGGATTCACCAATGTAGGAACATTGGTATATGAAGGCTAAACTCATAGATGGTAGGGTTCTGCTATATGCGAGTGAGATTTCTAGGAAGTGCCATGTTCAAGATTTTTTGCTGCTAAATCGACCTTTAAAATATAACAGAATAAGTATCCACTTTGTCCAAATTTTACCCCATCTGATTAAGTTTAACGAGTCGATATTGGTAAACTCAGTGATATTTAAATATTTAGAGATTCTAAAAAACATTTTAAAAGACAACTGTGGGGGGTACCTTTGTCATATTTGCTAATCGGGCACGAAGAAGGGAGAATAGTAAGCCCGAAAAAGTTCATTTTCTGTGAGTTAGTCCATTGAATCTAGATAAAGTGAGAAACCTATGTTCAATGGGAATTTGCCTCATTTTGTTATGAGTACAAGGAGATGGAGTAAAATTAATTTTCTTCATGAAATTTTCACAAGTCCAAAAAATAAAAAATCGATGCTCTCCGTGAATGTTTAATGAGTCCGACGGAGAAAAACTTGGTTACTTTTCGGTTTTTTAATGAGCTAGAAAAAGATGTAAAAGAATGGCTCATATTTCTTCGTCGTAGTAGTTTAACGATCTCGATGAAGGTAACTTAGGGTTTTTTCAGTTTTACAAGCTAGAGAAAGTCCCTAAAAAGAAAGCTCGTAACTGGGTTGAACACGGTCAAATCTGCATATGAACACTTACAACTCATCAGAGCATCGGTAACATTTTAAAAACCAATAGTTACGATAAAACATAGTAGGAATTTACCAATTTTAACAGACTAGATGAGTGATTCATATCTCTAGAATGGCTATAAGAAGGCAACAAACCTTCATTTTCACTGTTTTGAGTGCTATGATAGAGCTCTGGAGCGAAAAAGAGGAAAAACTTCTGCTGGTGATTGTGGACGAACCGGGCAACGGTTTTTTATTCCACGAGATCCAGGTAAGAGCTTAAACCTTTATCTAGATTTCCATTGTCATTTTAGTTCTTTTTAATGGCTGAAAATCTGATTTTAGCATGTTCTAAAAATTTTGAGTAGGTAACACGGGTGCCTAGTGTCTGGGTCGTGTTAAATGCATTGCCCGATAAGGGAAAACCCATTATCACGAACTAATATTCATTAGGGCCCGCGTTAGCTGGAAGAAATGTTTTGTAAACTTTTTTTTATTAATCCCAAAGTGTTTCAGCCTAAAACTAATCCATTGGAAATGTTTCTTGTGTAAGTGTGAAGCAATTTACCATGACTATTTGGCACGAAAGAGAGCATCAACAAAAGGAACGCAAAATGGCTACCGATGCTGTTAATTTTCTGGTTTTCCACATATACAGATTACTGAAGTGTGCTTGTTTGGAGTTGATGAGAGGGTAGGAAGACCTTCTGAGATGGATAAACTAGCAGTGGGATGACCAGAAACATGTCTTTCACATCGAGGGTAATGAACTCTTGCTCAAGAAAGATGACATATGCTACTTGACTTGTCTTTAATACAAAGGAAAGAGGCTGAGCCTGACAGGTTCCAGGGATGATCCCCGCACTACTGTGGATCTGATCCAAACTCACTAGATAAACAATACATTGGCAGTATGTAACCGGGTTCCTATTGCACGGGTGGCTGTGAGACCGATGAGGTCTCTCTTGTGGATGATAGTTTGCTTTGCAGGAGCCAAAAGTCATCACGTGGTCGCCAAGGCCTAGGTATTGTTGGCGGTGGATTGCATGCAACCTCAATTTTTCAACTGGTGTGAAGTTGTTATCCGCCGGGTTCACGAAGAATTGATGGCATGTAATACCCGGACGCAAAGAGAGTTTGGGTATGGCACACTGATTGTTTCTTTCATACTAGAGCAGGTGCCCGCAATAAGGCCAAGGATGATCACGGATGCATTGGGACCACAGGAGCCAAGACAGGCTCGTTGGTCAGCTTTGATACCACAGACTGGAGAGGGTCCAATCTGTCACTGTTTTGATGATGCATTATTTGAGTGGCTAGAGGACTAGATCCCGATGATTCAATCTTATCCCTATGCAAGGATGAATGACACAAGAGATACGGAATTGATAACTACCACCAGGCACTTAGTGGGGTCGAGATGGTAAGAAGGAGCATGATTGGTGTTGAAGTATTTTTTATCTTTTGAATGTTTATGAAACATTTTTGTTTAATGGATGAAAATGTTTTGACATGAAGCTCATTGCTTGAAAAAGATGTGGCATTTGTCCATCCAGATGAATTCCCTCGCTATGCAAGGCGAGGAATGTAGCTACCTGGGGCCGGCGCAGCACCAGAGGCTGCAACAGCTGCTGAAGAGGGTGATGACACACATAGTTTTCATGATCTTGCTAGGAACCTTGAGGGTGTAAGCATGGGCGTGCTGCCTCTTCCCATGAGGGAGATCCCACTTCACCTACCGCAACACAAAGTGGGTGTGCCAGAGAGATTCTTGGTGCCTCTTAGGAGGTTAGCCAGAGCAGTTATCTACCATCATGAGCAGCAGGCTTAGGAGGAATAGTGGATAGATGTGTGAATGTTAGAGCGAGGCTTATCAGGGCCAATTTTTGTTGTAAATACTGAAAGTGGGGTTGAATCAGTATTCCTTTCAATTAGAGCATTAGTTAATCTTCAATTATTATTAGTGTTTGTACAATGATACCTTTACAATGACTGTATGCAGTGCTGCCAACTTGAAGACTTCATGTGATGAAATTATTGTTGTTGTTCTACAACTTGGATGCTACTCTTTTCATGCTACCCTCTGCTACACCTTTCTTTGCTTTGATACCCTAGAAAGCCTGGTCCTTTGCAGCCATTGACAGCACATGATCTATATTTTTATTGCCTTCTAGGAGCTCAATATTGAATCTAGTTTATCTCTGATATTTCAAATCCCCAATATTTCATTTTTGGTCCAATAGTAATCCTCTGAGTCATCTTTCCAGTGCCACAGTTCTCACCCAATTTGGATTTCTCAAGACAGGGTTTTGCCCAATCTCTCACAATGCCCTAATTATGGATTGTTTCAGTAGAGTGAAATTGTACGACATGCCACATGTCACGGTTTCTTCATTAGACTCTAAAATTGATAGAGAGAAAACTAAAGTCCGTGTACTGTTTGCCACTTTTTATAGAATTCCAATCTGATACTCAGAGAGAGTGTTTTGACGATTTTCCCAAGGTCACTTCTTTGAGATGAATTTCAGGAGCTTGCAAAAACACTGAATTCCACAGATCATATCTCCGAAAATGTTGCGCAAATTGATCTAAAATTTTTATAGTGGCTTCCTCACGATTTCATCTTCTCCTCATAAATATTAAAGCTTCTGAACCTTTTTCGAAAAAATGTTAGAGAAAAAATTCCACGATGACCTATTTCAGATAGCGAAATCCCTACATAACAAGGATATGAGGATCATAATTTATTAGGTTGACAGGGGCTTCAACAAGTGAACGTGGGAGGGATTTTAGGAGCTTAATAAAATTTTAACAATCACTTTTCAATGACCCATGCCACAACCCCATGGGGTTTTAGCCCACTAAATTGGGTAACAAACTTCAAACATGAATATCTCTGAAACCATGAAGAATTGCATGGTATGCCATATATAAATGGAAACATCTTGACAAATAAAAACCATCAAAAAAATTCTTAACCCAAAGTATAGTAATTTTTTAGGTCAAAATTCCCATGCAATATTAGGGTAGTCCCTGGTCCTACTTGGGTTGACATCAGTGACAACCACTGATAAAAAATCTCCCCCTTTGGCATTGATGGCAACACAAGTACTCCCCCTGCAATCATGACACCTCTTCCTACAACATTCTCTCCCCCGTTGACATCAATGGAAAAGGGTAACTCCCCCTAATACACAACCATCCTGTGGACCTATACACACTTCCACTCCCCCTTTATATTATGAATAAGGAAAATATAATGAGAACTTGGGAGAATCCCAAGCTTCTGGCTAAGATATTCAAATGCTTCACAAGGTAAAGTTCTAGTGAAGATATCAGTGATTTGTTATTTTGTACCAACATACTCAAGTTTGATATTTTTTTCAGCGACTTGTTCTCTAACAAAATGATATTTGATTGGAATGTGTTTTGTTTTTGAATGCGTGACAGGATTCTTGGAGATGTTGATGGCACTAGTGTTGTCACAGAATATGGGAATAGGCTCACTGAATTGTACTTGAAGATCTTACAAATTTTGTTTCATCCAAAGGACTTGAGTACAACATGATTCCACTACAATTTATTCTGCTTCCGCTGTAGATAATGACATTGAGGTTTTCTTTTTTCTCAACCATGATAGGAGACAAGCACCTACATCGAATGTTTCTCCACTAGTACTCTTAAAATCATCAACGCCGCCTGCCCAATCTGCATCTGTAAAGGCTTGAATAATGAGATTGTTACCCTTGGGATACCAAAAGGCATATTCTTTTGTGCCTTTTAGATATCGAAGAATTCTTTTGACGGAAATAATATGTGATTATTTTAGTGCTGCTTGGAATATTACTACTTGTCCAACTGCTTGCATAACATTTGGCCAAGAGGCTGTTACATATAGAAGACTACCAATCATAGATCTGTACAACCTCTGATCCACATTCTTAGATGAGTTGTCTATGCTTAATTTGCAACCTGTTACCATCGGCGTAAGGACGGGTTGGCAATCTTCCATTCTGAATTTCTTGAGAATTTTCTTGATGTACTTGGCTTGACATATAAATATTCTTTAAACTTGCTGAGATATTTGAAGCCCTAAAAAGTATGTCAGCTCACCAAGTAAAGACATCTCGAACTCACTTTGCATTTTTGTAGAAAAGTTCTTACTTAGCCAATCATCATTGCTACCAAATATTATATCATCCACATATACCTTAATTATTGTTAAATTATCTTTATCTATTTGTACATAAAGATTTCTATCAACATTACCTTTCTTGAACCCTTGTTCACGTAGATATCCATCAAGATGAGCATACCATGCTCTCGGAGCTTGCTTGAGACCATATAGAGCTTTCTTTAACCTACAAACATATTCTTCTTTTTCTGATAGTACAAAACCTTTAGGTTGTTTGATGTAAAGTTCTTCTAATTCACCATTCAAAAATGCTGACTTCACATCCATTTGGTATACTTTGATTTTTCTCGAACATGTATAGGTGAGAAACATTTGGATGGTTTCCATTCTAGCAACTGGTGCAAATGTTTCGTTGAAATCAATTCCTTCCACTTGTGCATAGCCTTTGCAAACCAATCTTGCTTTGTTTCTAGTAACATGCCCATATTCATTCAATTTGTTCCTGAACACCCATTTTGTCCCAATGACATTTTTATCTTTTGGTCGTGGAACTAATTACCAGGTGTTATTCTTCTCGATTTGATCCAATTCTTCATTCATAGTTGCTACCCAATGTTCATTCTGGCTGGCTTCCTCAAAACTACTAGGCTCAAAGGTTGCTAGAAAAGAAATGTGAGCTTGTTGTGATGAACGAAGCTATCGACCTTCATTTATGTCACCAATGATTTGATTTTATGGATGGTTCTTTTGAATGCATTATTTTGTTCTCTTTGGAGGAGCTTCTTGTTGTTGTTCTGGTATATCTTGATGATCATTATTTACTTCTTCCTGGTTGATAGTTGCTTCTTGTTCTAGAATTTTCTCTTTGTATTTTTCAGACTCTGTCTCAAGTTTCAAAGATTCTATATCCTGATCATTATTTTTTAGAACACCATCTTCGTCAAAAGTAACATTTATGCTCTCCACTATCTTTTTTCGTCTTATATTATAGAATTTATAGGCCTTTATTTTGCATGAGTAACCAACAAAGATACCTTCATCAACACGTGATTCAAACTTACCCAAATTTTTATCTTCTCTTTTGATATAACATTTTCTTCCGAAGATTTTGAAATATTTTACATTAGCTGGTTTTCCTTTCAATTATTCATATGGGGTCTTGTTGCAATTATTTCTGAGAAGACTTTTATTGATAATGAAGATTGTTGTATCAGTTGCTTGAACCCAGAATTTTTCATCCAATTTTGAGTCCTTCAACATTGTTCTACCCATTTCCTGTACGATTTTTTCTTTCTTTCAGAAACTCCATTTAATTGAGGTGTTTGTGCTATTGAAAATTGTCTTTTTATTCCATTTTCGACACAGTATTGCTGAAATAATCTGGAAGTGAATTCTCTGCCATTATCTAATCTTAGAGACTTTATTTTCAAATCAGTTTCATTTTCAAAAAACTCCTTGTAGATCTTAAAGCACACAAATGCTTTAGATTTTTTCTTTAGGAAACTGACGACTGTCATCCTGGTATAGTCATCTATCATTAACATGAAATATAATTCTCCATCTAAACCTTTTCTTCTCACAGGACCACATATATCAATATATATCAATTGCAATGGATGTGATGCAAAGTGTTATTTTGTTTTAAATTGGAATTTTGTCTTCTTGCAATGCTGACAGGCCTCACATAGTGTGTTGGAAGGTTTTGATATTTTCAAAATTTCTCGTACTACTTCCTTTTTTCTTATCCTGACAAGATTGTCAAATTTTATGTGACCCATTCGTTTGTGGAATAACTAGCTTTCATCTTCTTTAGCTAGTAGACATGATTTAGTTGTTTCTTCCAAAACATATATGTCATTTGGAGCTCGACTTGTTGTAGCCACAATTTTACCATACCTACCTTTCCTCATTTCACATTTTGTGGAGTTGAATAGCATTGTGTGTCCCTGATCACACATTTGTCCAACACTGAGAAGATTGTGATTCATGTTTTCAACCAATAGATCATTCTTGGCTATAACATCTTTTCTTCTGAGAGTGACGGTACCTAATCCTATAACATTTGAAGATCCATAATTTCCAAAGGATACGGTTCCATCCTTATTCTCTTTCAGAGATACAAATTTCCTTCTATCTCCGATATATGCTTTAAGTAACCAATGTCAACATACCACACATCTTTATTGTTTTGAGCCTTGAGAGCGAGAGCACAATTATCAGTCTTCTTCTTCTTCCATGTTCGTTGATTCTATGGCTTCGAAGATTCTTCTGGAGGATTTTCAAGTCTGCAGTCTCTGGCTATGTGTCCAAAGTTTTGACATTTGTAACATTCCATATTATTTCTTAAATGTTAAAATCTAGTGATGTTTCGTTGAGCCCTGGGAGGTTCATATTTGAAGGATCTCCTGAAATTGTATTGGTTCCTAGGTTACGTGTGACATTCTACATCTTTATGACCAAATTTTCCACATGAATAACAATAGCCATAAAAAATATGTTGGTACCTGGATGGAAATCTTCGTTGAGGAATCATCTTCCAAGGATGTTCTTGCGAATTTTGTCCACTGAAGTCTACATGCATGTCAGATCTCATAGCTTCATTGTATTTTGTTGTAGAAGGTCCTGCTTCTTCTTCTTTGTAACCGAGGCCATTTTTGTCATTGTAAGATCATCAATTGTTGATGATTTCTTCCAATGCCCTTGAGTTGTTGGCATATTTTTGGACAAATTTTCCCTTCTTCACTTCCTTATGCAACAAGACTACTTCGGCTTCTAATGCTTCCCTTTCTTGGTTGCTTTCTTCCAACTTCTTTTGAAGTGACTCTTCAATACATTTGTGTTCTTCAACTTCAATTTTGAGACCTTGAACTCTTTTATAAGCCTGATTTCCTCCTTAGAAAATTCTTCTATGGTCAACCCTTCTTATTCATTGTTTGATACCTCTTGTTTTTTGTGCTTGGCCATAAATAATACTCTCATTGGCTTCTTCTTCGCTGTCATTGTCTTAATCGGATGATGAGATATATTATTTAGAGAGAAATTTCCTTTTGGATCCTTGCTTGTTGAATTTCTTAAAGCCTTTCCTTCTTTTTGAGTTTCCATCACTTTTGTTCGGAAATTTTTCTGCAAAATGCCCAACCTCACCATAGCTGAAACATATCAATGGAAGTTTACCTTTGAATTTTCCCTTACCAATTTTTAGTTTTCTTGTAAAGTAAGCATATTCTTCATCCGAAAGACCTTCTCCATCATCTCCCTTTTCTTCACACTTGTAGGTGCATGTATTTTCAATTGAAGGTTGTTTGTCCTTATTGGTTTTCTTAGATGCAATGAACATAGTTTCTAGATGTGAAGTACCCTCTTCTTCATCAAGTCTCATTTCATATGCTATAGAACTCCATATAATTCCTCTTTGTTGAGTTTGTCCAGAATTGCACTGTATTCTAAGACCAATACCTTTGGGTTGAATCTCCATCGCAACATTCTAAGAATATTTCATATAATAGTCTTCTCATCAACTGGCTCTCCAAATCCTTCCAGAGTATCAGCTATTTCATCAACGTATTGGAAGTATGCAACAATGTTGCAATCTTCTTTCATTTTTAGTTGCTCAAATTTTTCTCTATAGATTTGAAGCTTTGCTTCTTTGAAATTTGAGTCACCTGCGTATATATTCTCAAGCTTGTCCCACACATTTTTGGCAGTTTTACAACCCAAAACCTTATGATAAGAAGATTCTATAAGTCCACTGATAATAATATTCTTTTCTTTTGCATCATTTACCAAATTACTCTTACCTTGTTCATCTACAGTTGATGTAAATCCATTTTGAAAAGTGTCCCATACTTCATAAACTTGCGCCAACAGATAGACCTCCACTCTTCCTTTCCAAAGTGCATAATTATTTTTGTTGAACAGAGGTACACCATCCTTGGTATGCTCCATGACCTCCTTCCAACAGTTAAACTGCTATTGAAGGAACCAAGATCTGATACCAATTGTTGGAAATGCTGCGAGGCAGGGGGGGGGGGGGTTGGGTGAATCAGTATTCCTTTCAAGTAGAGCATTACTTAATCTTCAATTATTATCAGTGTTTGTACAATGATACCTTTACAGTGACTATATGTAGTGCTGCCCACTTGAAGACTTCATGTGATGAACTTCTTACTGTTGTTCTGCACTTTGGTTGTTGCTCTTGTCATGCTACCCTTTGTTGCACCTTGCTTTGCTTTGCTTCCCTAGAAATTCCGGTCCTTTACAACCCTTGACGACAAATCATCTAGCTTTTTCTTGCCTTCTAGGAGCTTGATATTGAATCTTGCGTATCTCTGTTATTTCAAATCCCCAATATGTGATTTTTGGTCCTGTAGTAGTACTTTGCATCATATTTCAAATGCCACAGGTCTGATGCAATTTGGATTCTTCAAGGGAGAGTAATTCCCAATCTCTCACAATGCCCTAATTATGGACTGTTTCAGTAGATCAAATTTCTATGGCATGCCACGTGTCACTGTTTCTTCATTCGGCTCTAGAATTGATAGAGAAAAAACAAATGTTCGTGCACTATTTTTTGCATCTTACAGAATTCCAATCTAATACTTAGAGAGAGAATTATGACGATTTTTCCAAGGTAACTTCTTTGAGATGAATTTTAGGAGCCTACACAAACACTGACTTCCACAAATCATATCTCCGACAATATTGCGCACCTTGATTTGAAATTTTTATAGAAGCTTCCTTAGGATTTCAGCTTCTCCTCATAAGTATTTAAGCTTATGTACCTTTGTAGAAAAACATTTAGAGTGAAAACTCCACGATGACCTGTTTCAGAGAGCGAAATCCCTACATAAGGAGGATATGAGGATCACAATTTATATAAATTCTTAGGTTGAGAGGGGATTCAACAAGTGAACCTGGGAGGGATTTTAGGAGCTTAAAAAATATTAATAATGACTTTTCATTTACCCATGCCACAACTCCATGGGGTTTTAGCCCACTAACTGGGGTTACAAAATTCAAAAATTAATATATCTCAAACCGTGAAGAATTGCGTGGCGTACCATATATCAACGGAAACATCTCGACAAGTGGAAACCATCAAAAGAATTCTTGACCCAGAATATAGTAATTTAGTAGGTAAAAATTCCCATGCAATATTGGGGTAGTCCCTGGTGTTGCCTAGGTTGACATCAGTGACAATTTCTGATCAACAATCTCCCCCTTTGGCATTGATGGCAACACAAGTACTCCCCCTGCGATGATGACACCTCTTCCTACAACATTCTCTCCCCCTTTGACATCAATGGAAAAGGGTAACTCCCCCTGAAATACAACCATCCTGTAGACCTGTACACACTTCCACTCCCCCTTTATAATATGAATAAGGAAAATCTAATGAGAACTTGGGAGAATCCCAAGCTTCTGGCGAAGATATTCAAATCCTTCACAAGGTAAAGTTTTAGTGAATATATCAGCAATTTGTTCTTTTGTACCAACATACTCAGGTTTGATATTCTTTTCAGTGACTTTTTCTCTAACAAAATTATATTTGATCAGAATGTGTTTTTCTTTTGAATGCATGACAGGATTCTTGGAGATACTGATGTCACTAGTGTTGTCATATAATATGGGAATAGGATCACTAAATTGTACTTGAAGATCTTGCAAAGGTTGTTTCATCCAAAGGATTTGAGTAGAACATGATTCCGCATCAATGTATTCTGCTTCCACTATAGATAACGAGATTGAGGTTTGCTTTTTTCTCAACCATGATACGATACAACCATCTAGATAGAATGCTGCTCCACTAGTACTCTTACAATAATCAACACTGCCTACACAATCTGCATCTGTAAAGGCTTGAATAATGAGATTTTTACCCTTGGGATACCACAAGCCATATTCTTTTGTGCCCTTTAGATATCAAATAATTCTTTTGACGACAATAATATGTGATTCTTTTGGTGCTTCTTGGAATCTTTCTACTTGTCCAAATTCTTGCATAACATCTGGACAAGAGGATGTTACATATAGAAGACTACCAATCATAGATTAGTACAACCTCTGATCTACATCCTTAGATGAGTCATCTATGCTCAATTTGCAACCTGTTACCATCAGATTAAGGACAGGTTTGCAATCTTCCATTTTGAATTTCTTGAGCATTTCCTTGATGTACTTGGCTTAACATACAAATATTCCTTTCGCTTTTTGAGATATTTGAAGCCCTAAGAAGTATGTCAGCTCACCAAGTAAAGACATCTCTAAATCACTTTTCATTTTTGTAGAAAATTTCTTACTTATTCGATCATCATTGCTACCAAATATTATATTATCCATATATACCTCAACGATTGTTAAATTAACTTTATCTATTTGTACATAAAGATTGCTATGAACAGTACCTTTCTTGAACCATTGTTGATGTGGATATCCATCAAGACGAGCATACCATTCTCTAGGAGCCTGCTTGAGACCACATAGAGCCTTCATTAACCTGTAAACATAGTCTTCTTTTTCTCGATGTAAACTTTTTCTCCTAATTCGCCATTCAGAAATGCTGACTTCACATCCATTTGGTAGACTTTGATTTTTCTTGAACATGCATCCGAGAAACATTCGGATGGCTTCCATTCTGGAAACTAGTGCAAATTTTTCGTCGAAATCAATTCCTTCCACTTGTGCATAGCCTTTGTAAACCAATATTGCTTTATTTCTGGTAACCTATCCAACTTCATTCAATTTCTTCCTAAACACCCCTTTTGTCCCAATGACATTTTTATATTTTGGTCATGGAACTAATTCCCATGTGTTATTCTTCTGGATTTGATCCAATTCTTCATTCATAGTTGCTACCCAATGTTCATTCTGGTTCGTTTCATCAAAACTACTATGCTAAAAGGTTGCTAGAAAAGCAATGTGAGCTTGTTGTGATGAACAAAGTTGTCGACCTTTATTTATGTCACTAATGATTTGATTTGATGGATGGTTCTTTTGAATCTATTATTTTGTTCTATTTGGAGGAGCTTCTTGTTGTTGTTCTGGTATATCTTGATGATCATTATTTACTTCTTCCCGGTTGATAGTTGCTTCTTGTTCTAAAATTTTCTTTGTGTCTTTTTCAGCCTCTGTCTCAAGTTTCAAAGATTTTATATCCTCACCATTATTCGTTAG
Organism: Pinus albicaulis; assembly: GCA_034641835.2. Classification (NCBI taxonomy): domain Eukaryota; kingdom Viridiplantae; phylum Streptophyta; class Pinopsida; order Pinales; family Pinaceae; genus Pinus; species Pinus albicaulis. The sequence continues at coordinate 354,338,286 of CM076569.1, forward strand.
AACACCATCTTCATCAAATGTAACATTTATGCTCTCCAATATATGTTTTCATCTTATATTATAGCATTTATAGAACTTTATTTTGCATGAGTAACCAACAAAGATACCTTCATCAACATGTGATTCAAACTTACCAAAATTTTTATCTTCTATTTTGATATAATGTTTGCTTCCGAAGATTCTAAAATATTTTACATTAGCTGGTTTTCCTTTCCATAATTCATATGGGGTCTTGTTGAAATTATTTCTGAGAAGACTTCGGTTGATAATGAAGACTATCGTATCAATTTCTTGAACCCATAATTTTTCATCCAATTTTGAGTCCTTCAACATTGTTCTTTCTTTCAGCAACTCCATTTTGCTGAGGTGTTCGTGCTATTGAAAATTGTCTTTTTATTCCATTTTTGTCATAGTATTGCTAAAATACTTCGGAAGTGAATTCTCCACCATTATCTGATCTTAGACACTTTATTTTCAAATCAGCTTCATTTTCGACCAACACCTTGTAGATATTAAAGCACTCAAATGCTTCAGATTTTTTCTTTAGGAAACTAATGGCTGTCATTCTGGTATAGTCATCTATCATTAACATGAAATATAATTCTCCATCTAAGCCTTTTGTTCTCACTGGACCACATCAGTATGTATCAATTCCAATGGATGTGATGCAAAGTGTTCTTTTGTTTTAAATTGGACTTTTGTCTGCTTGCTGTGTCAATAGGCCTCACATATTGTGCTAGAAGGTTTTGATATTTTCAGCATTTCTCGTACTACTTCCTTTTTGCTTATCCTGACAAGATTGTCAATGTTTATGTGACCCATTCGTTTGTGGAATAACTAACTTTCATCTTCTTTAGCTAGTAGACATGCTTTAGTTGCTTCATCCAAAACATATATGTCGTTTGGAGCTTGACTTGCTGTACCCACAATTTTACCATACCTACCTTTCCTGATTTCACATTTTGTGGAATTGAATAGCATTGTGTGTCCTTGATCACAAATTTGTCCAACACTAAGTAGATTGCGATTCATGTTTTCAACCCATAGAAAATTCTTGGCTATAATATATTTTCTTCTGAGAGTGATGGTTCTTGATCCTATAACATTTGAACATCCATCATTTCTAAAGGATACGATTCCATCCTTATCTTTCAGAGATACGAATTTCCTTCTATCTCTAGTCATATGCTTTGAGCAACCGCTATCAACATACGACACATATTTGTTTTTTTGAGCCTTGAGGGCAAGAGAACAATTATCAGTCTTCTTCTTCTTCCATGTTCGTTCATTCTTTGGCTTTGAAGATTCTTCTTGAAGATTTTCAAGTTTGCATTCTCTACCTATGAGTCCAAAGTTCTAACAGTTGTAACATTCCATATTATTTCTTAAATGTTCAAATCTATTACTGTTTTTTTGAGCCCTGGGAAGTTCATATTTGAAGGATCTCCTGAAACTATATTGGTTCCTAGGGTACGTGCGACATTCTATAGATTTATGACCAAATTTTCCACATGAATAATAATAGCCATAAAAAATACGTTGGTACCTGGATGGAAATATTCATTGAGGAATCATCTTCCAAGGATGTTCATGCAAATCTTGTCCAATGAACTCTACATGCATGTCAGATCTCATAGGTTCATTGTATTTTTTTGTAGAAGGTCCTGCTTCTTCTTCTTTGTAACCGAGGGCAACTCTGTCATTGTAAGATCGTTGATTTTTGATGATTTCTTCCAATGCCCTTGAGATATTGGCATAGTTTTGGACCATTTTTTCCTTCTTCACTTCCTTACACAGTGAGACTACTTCATCTTCTAATGCTTCCCTTTCTTGGTTGCTTTCTTCAAACTTCTTTTGAAGTGAATTCTCAATACATTTGTGTTCTTCAACTTCAATTTTGAGACCTTGAACTTGTTCTTCAAGAGTATTGGAATGGATTTTCTTAGCCTTGAGCTCTTTTATAAGCCTGATTTCCTCCTTAGAAAATTCTTCTATGGTCAACCCTTCTTCTTCGTTGTTTGATACCTCTTGTTTATTGTGCATGGCCATAAACAATACTCCCTCATTGGCTTCTTATTCATTGTCATTATCTTCATCAAATGATGAGCTATTTTATTTATAGAGAAAGTTCATCTTGGATCTTTTCTTGTTGAATTTATCAAAGCCTTTCTTTCTTTTTGAGTTTCCATCACTTTTGTTTGAACATTTTTCTGTGAAATGCCCAACCTCACCACAGCTGAAACATATCAATGGAACTTTACCTTTGAATTTTACCTTACCAATTTTTAGTTTTCTCGTAAAGTAAGCATATTATTCATCTCAAAGACCCTCTCCATCATCTCCCTTTTCTTCACATTTGTAGGTGCATGTATTTTAAATTGAAGTTTATTTGTCCTTATTGGTTTTCTTAAATGCAACGAATGCAGTTTCTGGATGCGAAGTACCCTCTTCTTCATCAACTCTCATTTCATATGCTATGAGAAGTCCATGTAATTCCTCTTTGCTGAGTTTGTCCAGATTTGCACTGTATTCTAAGACCAATACCTTTGGGTTGAATCACCCTGGTAGTGTTATAAGATTCTTTCGTATAATAGTCTTCTCGTCAACTGGCTCTGCCAATCCTTCCAGAGTATTGGATATTTCATCAACGTATTGGAAGTATGAAAAAATTTTGCAATCTTCTTTCATTCTGAGTTGCTCAAATTTTCTCTATAGATTTGAAGCTTTTCTTCTTTGACATTTGAGTCACCTGCATATATATTCTCAAGCTTGTCCCATACATTTTTGGCGGTTTTACAACCCAACACCTTATGATAAGCAGATTCAATAAGTCCACTGACAATAATATTCTTTGCCTTTGCATCATTTACCAAATTCTTCTTACCTTGTTCATTCGCGGCTGATGTAAATCCATTTTGAACAGTGTACCATACTTCGTAACCTTGGGCCAAGAGATAGACCTCCATTCTTCCTTTCCAGAGTGCATAATTATTTTCATTGAACAGAGGTACACCATTCTTTGTATGCTCCATGACCTCCTTCCAACTGTTAAAATGCTATTGAAGGAACCAATCTCTGATAGAAATTGTTGGAAATACTGAGGAGGGGGGGGGGGGGGGGGTGAATTAGTATTCCTTTCAATTAGAGCATTAGTTAATCTTTAATTATTATCAATGTTTGTACAATGATACCTTTACAGTGACTATATGTAGTGCTGCCCACTTGAAGACTTCACGTGATGAACTTCTTGATGTTGTTAAGCACCTTCGTTGCTGCTCCTGTCATGCTACCCTCTACTGCACCTTGCTTTTCTTTGATGCCCTAAAAAGTCTGGTCCTTTGTAGCCCTTGTCAACACATGATCTATATTTTTCTTGCCTTATAAGAGCTTGATATTGAATCTAGTGTATCTTTGTTATTTCAGATCCCCAATATGTGATTTTTGGACCTATAGTATTCCTATGAGTCATCGTTCCAATGCCACAGGTCTGACCCAATTTCGATTCTTCCAGAGATATTTATGCCCAATATCTCACAATTCCCTAATTATGGATGGTTTCAGTAGAGCAAACTCATACGGCATGCCATGTGTCACTATTTCTTAATTAGGCTCTGAAATTGAAAGAGTGAAAACTACAGTCTGTGCACTCTCTTCCACATTTTACAATTCCAATCCGACACTCAGAGAGAGAGTTATGATAATTTTCCCAAGGTCACTTCTTTGAGATGAATTTCAGGAGCTTGCAAAAACACTGACTTCCACAAATCATATCTCCGAAATTATTGTGCACCCTGATCTGAAATTTTTACAGGATCTTCCTCAGGGTTTCGGCTTCTCCTCATAAAAATTTCAGATTCTGAAAATTCGTAGAAAAATAGCTAGAGTGAAAATTCCACGATGACCTGTTTCAGATAGTGAGATCCCTACATAAGGAGGATATGAGGATCACAATTTTTACAGATGCTTAGGTTGAGAGGGGCTTCAACAAGTGAACGTGGGAGGGATTTTAGGAACTTAAAAAATATTAATAATGAATTTTCAATGACCCATGCCACAACCCCATGGGGTTTTAGCCTACTAACTGGGGTTACAAACTTCAAACATGAGTATCTCTCAAACCGTGAAGAATTTCATCGCGTGCCATATATCAACAGACACATCTCGACAATTATAAAACACCAAAAGCATTCTTGATCCAGAATATAGTAATTTGGTAGGTCAAAATTCCGTTGCAATATTGGGGTAGTCCTTGGTGTTGTTTGGGTTGACATCAATGACAACTGCTGATCAACAATTTTTTGTAAAACGCCCAAGTTTTGGGAATTTTTTTGATGTAACTTGACTGGACATGACATATACATATACATATACATATACATATACATATACATATACATATACATATACATATACATATACATATACATATACATATACATATACATATACATATACATATACATATACATATACATATACATATACATATACATATACATATACATATATATATATATATATATATATATATATATATATATATATATATATATATATATATATATATATATATTGATATTTATTTGATCTTTTGTGTTTTTAATTTTTATGTATTTTTATGGTGAAAAATATACACTCATGTATGAATCCATCTACAATAAATGTAACAAATGCCCATCTAACACATACTTTGCTAATGAATCTGCTAATGTGTTAAATTTTCTACGAATGTGCTTAAATGCGATGGTTTGAAATTGACGTTCTAGAAGTCGTACCCTTCAATAATAATGTAATAAGACTGTATGACAGATGCGATAATGATTGTTTAAATGCATAACGACAAGTTGGGAATCTAACCTGAATACCAGATTGGAGATGTCGTGAGATGTAGCTTCCATGAGTTGTATCACTGACATGTACTCAGCAATATTATTGGTAGCATCGCCCAGGAAAATTCCCTCGGAGACGAGGAGCTTCGACTCAGGTGTGTAGAGGACCCAAGAAGTTGATGCAATGTGTCGAGTATGACGATTGGAACCATATACATATCCAATGTATGATTAGGATGATGAAGGAATCTGTGTAAAAGAAGATAGTGTTCATGAGAAAAACACTCAAAAACCCGAAATATACAGACACATCAAACAAAGACAAAACTGATATACATAAAATTACAAAGAATATGCCTAGTGGCACACTTAGGTGAAATAATTCTTCAGATAGAGCCTATTGCAGGGCTCCATGAGTGGAATTCCATTACAGTCCTAAAGTTCATAAGCTCCTTTTGAAAGGAATTTTGTGATGACATAAGGACCAAGCCATAATGGCTGAAACATTCCTGCCCTATTGGAACAGGGTCCCCCAAAAGCTACGAATTTTGTATAATTTTGTATATTTTTGGTATTATTTAGTCTAACGCAGGGGTTTTTGGGTGGGTCAATGCCCCAAATGCATTGTAATGGGTCAAGGGTAAACCAATAGTCTGCAAACCATGGTTTGCGGACCATTGGAAGTGTAGGCTAAGTTGATATAAATAGATGAACATTTTTTAGTCTTAAAGTAGGAAAGATTAAGGTCTGATGCTAAGTGTGAATTGTTAGATCTATTATTGGGTCGTTTGGGTAAGGACTCCTGCTGGCTGTGTGCGTGGAGATCCTCAGTCCTGCTGTGTGCAGACCCTATTGGCTATGTGCGCAGGTTGTGTCAGATTGTATTGGGTTTTGGATGCTAATATCTGCGGATATGGTTAAAGTATTTCTATGTTATCTGATCTGATGTATTACTGTTGATGCGAACTATTGGGGTCTATTGCAATTACTGTTGTGTTATCTGTTTATGCTATGAAACTATCTGTGTTATCATATAATTGTAATCTGTTGATGATGTGTTATGATAATGTGTGCTAATAACTGGTGACACGCACATGGATGCAGAGTTATTAACTAGATCTGTGCACGATAATAGCTCTGTATATTATGATTATATTGTTAACAACCCTGTGAATATATCTGCCTGGTGTGAACCTAATAGGGTGGGAACATGGATCTACTTGACTTAAATACTATCTCTCAGGGTGCGGAAACCTAGTTCCAGCACCCTCCCATACTACTTCGGGTGAGACTTTGGCCTGCGCTTGCAGGTCATTGCTGAAAGCACTAGTATTATAGGGGTTTGTTGGCAAACCTTAACCTCTGAACCTGGGTCAGGACCCCTTAAGGCAACAAATGGTTCTGTTGCCGGGACCGGGAGCATTTTGAGAGAGAGATCGGGTAATTCTTGTTAGTCATCCACAATTTTGACTTTTTCCAAAGATGATTAAAATACCAATCCTAGATTTATAGAAATAATATTTCAAAGAAGCATTATGAGTTCTAGAAATCTCATAGCCTTCATTATCCTAAGTCTATCAGTTCACCGAATATCTTCATATGTGCCTTCTAAAAAATCACCTTCTATTTCAAAGGGAAGCTTATTTCAACCTATTTACCCCATTTCCACCTCCATTTCATTCTCCCCACTCTACCATTCCTATCCTTGTTTTCATTAGTCCTTTTCCCTCTAAAAAACCCCAATTTCCCTTCATCAACCCTTCATTTCCCTCTAAAAAGCCCCATTTTTTCCTTCACTAATTCTTCATTTTCCTTAAAAAAGCCTCTAAAGCCATTATAACTCTTTTATATGGTTTAAAAATCCCTTTTTCACTCTATCAGAAACCTTGAAAAATTCCCAAAAACCCTGTTTAGGCCTTTTTTCTGTTCTTTTTACAAAATTTGGGCCTTAAGCCCTCGAGGGCTTAAAAGTGCTCCGCCCCTCTGTACATATAACCTCACCCCCAACCACCTACTATCACTATGTCCATAGCCCCTTCTACTTTTCCCCTCGGTCCTTTGCTCCACCCACAAGACTGTGCCCCATCCTCTTTCCTACAACCCCCTTCCTCTTTCTTCTTCCCTGTTCCGTTGATTTTTGGGGCATTATCGACCATTGATCAAAGGCCCTAGGCCTAGATCCAATGGCCACCATACTCCCATGACCTTGCCAACCCATCTACCATTCTCTCGTCTGACTACTCCATGGCGTAATATCCACCATGGATCTTCGTGATCCAACAACCCTCGTTTAACCCTGCCAATCACCCCATTCTCGCTACCAAACAAATTTGTTGATGCCAGCATCATGGCCCACCTCCCACTACTCCGCCTGACGACCAATATCCCTTCACCACCTATCTACACACCATCCACATCCACCGCACATCTTTTCACCATTGCGCTTAACTTTCGCTGTGGATCTGTCTCCCCCAGATCCAACGGCTCATATTGCATTTTGCACGCGATTTTCCCCCGAGGTTTAACACCTCAAAGTCATGCAAAAAAAGTGGTTTTTCGAGGGGCACATGGCGATCGATGAATGGAATTGCATTCCCCTAGGTTAAAACTGCCAACTGCTCATGGGCAGCGTGAAAACCACTTGTGGTTTCACAAAAAACCACCTTTACCCATTTTGGCGCCAAAGCCATTTTTAAACCTGGTTTTTGCGGTTTTTTCCATAGAAACCTCTCCCTTGCTCTTCCTCCTCCTCTACACATTTATTTCCTCTGCATAAATCCATAAACCATCCTCCACCAGCCTCTTCAAGTAGTCTATCTAATACTGCAAGGTTTTTATAATGTTTTTGTTTGTTTTTTGTAGGGTTTGATGGTGGTTCTAAAAACAAAAACCATTCACAGTCATAAAAGGACATGGCCGAAGATTACCACCTCTGTAGCCCAAATAATGTAGAATAGAAGCTTCCAAGGTTAAATTCATGGTTTGATTGGTGTTTTATGACCACTGATTGAATTATAAAACCCTCCAATGCGCATAGGAACCCCCTGCACACAAGAAGACAAAGCAAATTAGTAAAGAAGCGAAGAGAAACGGATCAAAATCCTAATCACAGCTTAAGGGTAAAGACAAAAAGTTTAAAGGTTAAAGGATAAAGGATAAAGTGAATAAGAACAGTCATAAAGAACTAAGATAGAATATTAAGGAAAAACAAGAGTTAAGGGCCTGATTACTGAGTTTAATGGATTAAACAAAGATAATTTTATCTAGTGGTAGCATCGAATGAATAAAATAGAGGCAATTATTTCCCAAAAAGATCTAACTGACACATTGGGCCTATTTTCTGTACATAAAGACAAATTGGTAATTATTGCACAAATAGAATATGTTTTAAGCTGTCAGGCAGTTATTGTAAAAGAAAAAGATAGGTTGTAAAGTCAATATTTTCACCTATTTTATCGTTAGGAAGTTAAGAAAAAGTTAATGAAACAGAGAAGTAGTTGCACCTATTTCTACATTATGCCTTGCATGGTTTTTCAGGCCAAAAATACATTTACTCTGTCATTAATAACATTTTGAACCCTAAAAAGAGTTCCACCTCCTCATTCTTCGATAAATACTCTATGAGGAGCTCTTTGTTAGGGTTTGGTTGCTGGCATTTGAACTCTTTGCAGTTGTACATAGTTTGGCTGAAGATTAAGAAGAAATTGAAGTCTTGGAATATTGATGATGTTTTGACATGTTTTTTTAATGAGAAGGCTCTATCATTGGGTCCCTGAGCATGGTTGTTAGTGATGTATTCTAATCTGTTAATTGTTATTTCCTATTTTCCATTTTGTTCCATCATTTTGTACTTACAGTAGAGTAAAATTTTTAGGCTAAGAAATGTCTCCTAGAAGCACCTTAGACCTGTTTACTCTTCACTGTCTCTATGTTTTCATCTGCTGAAGGCTTATTGAGTAATTTGACTGCTTTTCAACCCTTAAGCTTGTTTATTTCAGAAATAGTTCAAATAGTTGGTCTCAAGAATGATTTATGGTTTTCCCTGCTTAATTTCTACCTCTTGAAAACTGTTTCTGAAGTCTCCCTTTAAAGTACCATTGTTTACAATCTGCCAAAGAGGTCTTTTTTGATCATACCCTCTGTTCTTGCTGAGATAGTTGTTTTGAAGGTCTTTATAATTGCAGTCTTAGATGTTTAGGAGTTCCCTCTTCTATGAATGCAATTATTGTGAATCTCATATGTTTTCTTATCCATGAAAGTGAAATCGTTGGATGAAATAGGGTGTTCCCCGATGCCTAGATTTCATTTGAATAGTTTGTGTTGGAATTATTATTTGCTGAAGTGTGTTTTCTAGAATTTATGGTTAGCCCTGTCTATGGAATGCCTCTTCATGCTCAAATGATGTTTTTAGTCCCTTTGTTGAGAGGTACATATAATTAAGGATTCTTAATTTCCCTTAGTTCTAATTCTCCTTCTAAACCCTTAATTTCCATGTCATTTCATCCACCAAACCCAAGATCCACTGGCCAAGTTAGATTTTCCCTTTGATATCCTATATCCATTGATTGAGCTTGTTATAACTTCTTCTTGACTCCATTGTAGAGCGAAGGTTCTTCAAGGGTTTCCGAGGTAAATTTTTGAAAACCTTTCCATTAATAATTAAGATATTATTGTGAAAAAAAAGAATTATGTGCAGCCATACAGAGTGAATGAGCTCTGACTAGAGCAAGGCTACAAAACGAAGTGGTAAATACTACAGAACCAATAAAGAAGGAGATAAATCTGTCTACAGCCCAATAAGGGATTTAGCTATGCATAGCCATCCAAATACACCACCTTCAAGCCATCATAAGGGTAAGAACTCACCCCTACCTCCACCTCCATCAAAAGACGAGATGGCCTCACATATAAATCTACCTACCTTCAAGGGTGTAGGGGAAGAAGATATGGATTGGTTCTAGTTTATCGCATAATCAGTATGGACTGTGCAGAACATGGTCGGCGATGCAGTGAAAAGAGCGGAGCTATCCCTTTCCTTTGAAGGAAGGGCCCTAGACTGGTACATGGGATACATAGCTCAGCATGTGAATGCAACCATTCAGAATATTAAAGATGCCCTAAAACAACAGTTCAAGAAGCCTAAATCCTACTCTCAGATAGTGAATGATCTGAAATATTTCCAACAAGGACCCTTTGAGTCTGTATGGGAAGCTGACCAATAGCTAAAGAAGGTAATCAGAGAAGGGGAATTTCTGTATGATGACATGCAACACAAGGAATGGTTCATTTCTATGTTACTCCCTCACCTACGTGTACCTATGGGTCACCAAGCCATTGAATCACAGGAAAAGGCTTTGGAGATCGCTATGAAATTGGAAGCTGCGCTAAGAGATGATACTCTGTTGGGAGTACAAAAAATCCAAGGGCAACTAGAGGTGATGCACATGGAGATCCAGAACCTACGAAAGGACCGAGGGAAAGAAACTAGTCAAAACGTATGGTGCATACGATGTAGGGTATATGGGCATACCAAGGATGAGTGCCCACTATTGCAAAAATATCTATAGACGGGGGGACCCAATCCATTGCGCCTAGGACCAAGTGGGTTAGCATTATGGTGTGATTATTGTCGGGTAGCCAACCTACATGATACTAACCACTTCCCCCGTCTGGGTGCGTATGTCCCAAAACTAAAGCAACAATGGTGCAAATTTTGTAGATCCGTATGACATAATGAGCATAACTGCCGAACTTATGACCTGATGATCGACCGAGGAAATATATATAGGGTACAATCGGACCATTCTTTGCGAAGAGCCCCCTGAGGCATAGGTGGCTTCCCAGATAGGGGCAGGGTGGGGAGGGGGGGAGGAGTACAATTGGATGCGCAGGTAGAGGAAGAGGACAACTGATCTACTATAACTGTAGAGAGGTAGGGCACTTTGCGAGGGACTACCTGAACCCTGCAAGGCAATCTTGTGGGTACTATAGAAATCCAGACCATGTGATTGAAGACTTTCTGATTATGATTGCAAAGATGCAGGAAAAGAAGTAGAGACCTATGCAGAATGTGAAAAGGGTCAAGGCAGAACCTTGAAACGAAGGACCAAGCGCTAATGTTATAACATGCAGTGGCATGGCTATTGGGGGGGCGGAGGAGAAAGTTGTGGATAAGCCTCTAATCCGAAAAGCAGTCATCAAACAAGAAGGTTTGGACCTACAGAAGGAAAAGGAAACCTTTGTCACAACTCGACAAGACTTTGTTAAGGCTGAGGCATCTACTTCTTAGACCCCCGCAAACATCAAAGCAGAGGACGAGGTCAAACAATTTTTGCAGGCATGTATGAAGCTGATGCACAACCAACGAGCTATAGAAAACCTTCAAAAAATAATAAACATCTCTACAGAAAGAACTAATCCACGCCTAGAAATTAAGGATGTGCACAAACTGTACAAACATAAGAAGCACACTAGTAGGGAAATGCAGCTAACAAAACAGAAATCGGTGATTATGAAATGGATCAGGTTATTTTGGGCCTGGGATCATATGCGAATGTACTGCCCAAGAAAACTTGGCAGTGAATGGGAGAACCTAAGCTGGAATGGTCCACTATCTAGCTGCGCATGGCCAACCAACAAATGAACATGCCATTGGGAAGGCTATCAAAGATCATGGTAGATATTGCAAGAGTTAAGGTCCAAGCTAACTTTGAAGTCATTCAGATTGTAGAAGATGCGGACCCCTATCCTGCGCTCATAGAATTGGACCAGGCGATAGATATGGGAGGTATTATCAATTTGAAGAAAATAAGCATGGTGTTTTAAAATGATGGTACATGGGTGATAGTACCATTAGACCCTGCGGAAGAAGAAGGGTATATGGAGATGGTGTGAGAAAAAGAGGATGTGGGTCACATCTATAAGTTAACTGAATGGGATGAATATTGGATCAATCCAATAACCGACGAAGTACTTTCTTGGGAAAAGGATAGCGAATGTTTCTCTGACTCCGATGGAGAAATGGAAAATTGGCAGAACCAGCTACATGATGTACCTGCACTGTGATGTCTTAGGATCACAAAGGATTTCCGATGCATCTCCTCAGAGGTAAGACAACTTCCCTACTTTGATGTTTCTAGTAGTATTAATCAGTTTTTGTGAACATTCAAAGCAGAGGTTCCAAGAGAGTGGAAGTTATGGGCCCTTAATCTAGCCATGCACACAACACCTGTGAGGTGGTGGGACAAGCATAAGGGGGTGTTCTAGGATTGGGAAGAGTGTCGGTATATGATGATCTTGCGATTAGAACCTACAACCCACTTGCACATAAAAACATTCCTTGGCCTTGGAGACCCGCGTGAGCATCTATTCACTTGGATGGAAAAATGGTGCGAACAGACTACCGAAGAATGGGTTTTTTAGGGTCCTATAATAATAGGGTTCATAAATATTGAATTGACTTTGATAGTCTTGTAAATATGTACATACCTTGATTTCTTCAAGTTGTTTTCCCATATTTTGAAAAAAATGAAAAATAATAAAAAAGCCAAAAAGAGGGTAAAAAGTCCTAAAAGAAAGATCAAAGGACTTAGAAAAATATATACCCCAAAAGAAAAAAATAAGACCTGAAAGTGAGAAAGTCCAAATGCCACTACTTTTAATTTTACTGCAAGAATAATGATTATGTGCAGAGTGTCAATAAATGCCATAATCCATGATCAATTAAATAGTTTAATCTTAACTTTTCATGCTTTCAATTTCATGTTTTAGATAGAGAATAAATATTTGTGAAACAATTTTAACTTGAAAATTTAGTACATAGGTAGAGAATAATGAGGAGCTCAACAATTTAATCTGATCCCTCGAATGAAATAAGGTAGACTTAGATAGTTTTATGTTTTGAAAGAAAAATGTTTTAAAGTTGCAAGTCTAAATGCACCTACAAAATGAAGAAAAAATGTTAGAAATAAAGTTAGCTAGGTAGAAAGCAGTTGAGTAATCATGTAATAAAACATCATTGGGAAAAATCACTAATTTCCCCTCCCCTACAGATATTCAGTATTCTAAACTATTAGTTAAAAAGGCTCAAATAATTTCTCTGACTTTTGTTGGGACCGAACCCAAGGCTCGATGAATGATAAGTAAAAAATATTGAGTTCTACATTAATCCACATTTCTCAGCATTTACCCTTCATTCATACATTGAAACCACTTTTTCCTAAGTAAAACACATTTTTTACTTAGTAAAATTGTAACCCTAAAATAATTAACTTCATTCCCTTCAAAATCATTCATAAAACCCTCAAAATTACATTTATCCTAAGTATCAGTGAAGTAATATAAAAGATGAGCAATGCTTTATTTTTACACTTTACATAGAGATAACATGTGTTTTATTTCCATTTCACTATTGTTTTCATTTTAACTTTTAACCTATTTTTATTAAAACCCTAGCTATACCCTCCCGTAGTTATTAATTCCCTTATATTTAAATAAACCCCCTAAAAGCCATTATCTTAAAGTTTAGACCAAAGTTTAATATCCCCATGTGCACAAATATGAAAACCCCGCCGACAAACAAATTGGTCTAAACATATTGTTATTTAAATACTCCACCCCTATAGTTTGAAAACTATTCAAAGGTTGAAAACTATAGAATATATACTATCGCGCCCACATATAAAATTTGAAACATTTCACAAATGTTTTAAATAAAAATATTAATCCCCACCTATATCTTGATCGACCCATTGCAAATGTTTTATTAAAAAATATTTAAAATAAAAACATTACCCTACCCGCCACATATTATACAAGGCCTAACATTTAAAAACCTAGTTGAAGCGCCTTTGTTATAATGTTTTATCGTGCAGCATAACACACCCCGGTCCCAACTACCATTCCAATGCAACTCCAAAATGAATCTAGACCCTTCACATTAATTCGCCAAATCTGACAGCACAGATCTGATATCACGTAAAAAATATGTGCGACCATCCAAACTCCGAAGCTACGCGAAATAGGTGGTTTCCCAATTCCAGCTCTCGTCCATGTGGCCTTTTCTTACTGGATCGGGTGGGTTAAGCCCAATACCACTTACCACCAAAAACATGCACGATAACCACTGGTTTTTTAACTCGTTGAATACTGAAACCACCCTCCCCGCCGATGTGACCCACATTCAATGAAAAATAATGTAACCGAAATGCATATTTTAAACCTTGGAAATGCATTCATCCATATATCTTCTGTGTGTTTAACATATGCTCGCACTTTCCCGACTGTAAAACACTCTTTTTAAGCCATTTTCTGCCATTCTTATGCCCAAAACCTACATAATTTTCCCTGCAAACCATTGAATACTACCAAGGAGCTACATCTTGCTCCAGGAAATCCATAGAAGACATCAAATCTGTTAGCCACCTATAAAAATTTGTTATACCAAATGGTGGCTAAATCTTTCTTAGCCTTCAAGAGATAGTTTCCTTTGAAAACCTATCATCTTTTGAAGTCTTATGATGTTCTTTACCCTTTGAGTTAATCTTCACTGCTGTTTCACTATTAGCCCTAAAGTACCTGCTGTTTACCAAGAGAAAGACTGCTTAAAAACTCCATTTTCCATCATTTCCACTCCTTTTTACTCACAAATAACCCCATTTTCATCCTTATTTCCTTCATAAAATACCTCCATTAACCTTCATTTAACCTCCAAAATCATCTCAAAACCTCCTTTAAACCTCATATCTTACCTTTATCTGGTTTAAAAACCCTTTCTTCCCTCTATCGAAACCCTTACTTAGCCTTAAAAATCCTTGTTTTTGGCCTAAAAATACCCTTTTTACACTATAGGTTATTTAGCCCCCAAGGGCTTATTACCTTTAAAAACCTCCACCTCATATGGCCGAAGCCCTACAATCGGGCGCTTAGATGCCTGAAAACCCTTATCCAAACCTTTATTCTTCGTTATTTTCCCATCCTCGACATTTCGATTAAAAATGAATCTGGACCGTTGATCTCTATAGATCAACGGCCTTCGGGCCCCATCGTTCTGCCCATTCCCTTTCCCTTCCTTTCTCCCTTTTAAAATTCTCTACCCCATCTTCAAATCTCAATTGTCCATTCAGATGATCCGACAATCGGAACTCAACCCGATCTGACCGTTGAACTCGCTATGCGACAAAACCACACGTCACCATGGACCCCGCTTAAAACTTATTACCTCACAGCTTTCCACCCATCACGTTCTATCCGTGCCGTTAGACTTGGAGCTTCCAATCTGACAGCTCAAACACAATATCGCATATTTTTTTTCCCACTCCATAGTGCACTACTTCCGTGTGAAATGGGCGGTATTAGGAGGGACGAGTGTCAAATGCTGTATGGAATTGGGTTTTTTTGGGCAATACCGCCTCCCCCCCATTTCGCTGTGTGAAAACCATTCCTGATTTTCTGCCAAACCACTGCCCACTGCAACGTTGCCTATCACGTTTTATCCTAGCCATCGATCTCTGAGATCGAACAACCCACGTTATATCATTTTCATTCACCTACCATCCATCTAATCTCCCAAATGACTCCATCGAAAGATCTCCACTGTTGATTGTCCTAATCCGACGGCTCCTATTCGATGTCGCACCCAAACCTCCATTTTCACCTGGTTAGCTATTTTTGCTAGGATTTTCTCGCTCCAACTGCTGCATCCACTCACCCTCACATCTCCTAAAAGCTTCGATGAACCCTCCAAAGTAGTTTTAACGAATCATTCGCAGGATTTAAATAAATTTGTTTGTTTTTTATGCAAGTTTGGATAAAATAGAGGTTAAAACCCTGCCACATATGATTACAGTGTATGGGCCGAGGATGACAATACTCATGACCCTTGATAAAATTTCAAAAGGTGTGTGAGTTCTAATTACACGTTTTTGAGGAATTGATAAGTCATGATTATCAGTTTTCTGAACAAAAACTCCGACAAACCTTCTGCACAACTGCAAACAGAAAACATAGTCAACCTCAATTAATAAAATAGTATCAGTGTCAATGATGAAGATCAGAGGAAAATTAAAGGATTAAAGATTTTAAACAGATTTTAAGGGATCAAGGCATAAGTTCGAAAATCAAAGGCCTAATCCACAAATGAAGCAGATAGACACAGTCAGTAGTTTGAGGATGATTGAAGATAAAGTCTCAAAGCTTGAAATCGGGCATAAACACAGTGTTTAAAGATAAATCAGTATTTAATTGAAAGAAGACAAAAACAATGAAGGACACCTCAAACACCACATAAAAGTGGCTAATTGAATCCCCAGCTACAAAATTGTCACCTGCAGCCTCAATAAATCAAAAGAAGGCATAGTTATTGCCTAGTCAGTGATATTTTGTTTAAAGACAACCAGAGTTATTCCCAGCCTGCCTAAATATTTTTTAAAGTCAACAAAATCTGCCAAGTAGCCTAATACTTAATGAAATCCAATTAATACAGAAAAATACCAGAAAAAATCTCTATTGAACCCCTCAAAGATAGAGAACCATTAAAACTTGTATTAATTGAATTAGAGACCTTTTCTTTCATCCCACCTCCTCTTTCTCCTATAAATACTTCTAAAGAAGATAAGTTGTGGGTTGGTTGTTGGACTTTGATGTAATAGTTGCTATATCGAATCATTGTTGAATGTAAATAAGTTTTGAAGCTCTGAAGCTCTGTTAAGTTATTGAAGAAATTAGGCTGAGAAGAGAAGTTGTTGCTGTGAAGAAGCATTGGACATGTAGTTTGTAACTGGACTGACAATCAATATACAAGTTGATTCCTGGGATCCTGGTCTATATCATTGGTGAAGCACCTATTACTGTTATTGTTTTCCTTTCATGTATGCCATTTTGTTCACTTTTCTCTGATAAAGAACAACAAGCATAGAGCTAGGATTTACTTCTAAAGTACCCTAATCTCACTGATAAGCTTTATCTATATGTTTTCTGCTAATTTTGATATTTGGGAATGACTTAAATTAAGTGTAAACATTATCAAGGAATGTTGGTTAGTCCATGTCTTGATGTGCAAAACTTCAAAGGAATTTCTTGAATGATATTTTCATTACATGGTAAGTAGAGTTAAACTAGGAAAGTTTATGGTTTGCCCTGTCTTCTAGTTCTTTCTCCAAAGGTTGTTTGAAAGTTTCCCTAAGAGTATGCTAAAGCAGACCATGATTGTAATACATTTGACCTAATTTTAAGCTGCACTTTGTTTTCTTATCTGTTTTCATCCCTTCTGAAATTAGTCTAGTGAGATTACTCGATTGTTGTCTGATAAGTTAACTTTAATACAAGCTTGTCCAAAGAAGTTTATGGTTAGCCCTATCCTTTGGTTGGTTTCATACAGTTGCTTAAAAAGGCTTTTCTTTTATGGAAATTTGATAAATCCTTGTTGAAATTATTGGCTTTTTCCACTTTCTCAACATTTTTAATGTTCCATTCCATCATTTAATCTAAAGGATCTTCTGATATAGATGACTTTCCCCTTGGACCACTCTTGAAATTTTTTTACAATTAAACCCTTTTGTGACTCCATTGCCCAATGGATTAAAGCTGCTTCACACTAATCCTATCTACTAAGTACTTCTCAATATACTTGCATCTTCACCCTTTGAAACTCTTTCATTTTGTGATATTCCATCCAATTAAAGATCATACCCAACCAACCAAACAAACAAAAACCCTTGTTCTTAATTGTTAGCCTAATATCATACTAAAACCTTAAAATATAAATAAATCTTTGCACTTATAGAGAGATCCCTGTCTGGATTCAGGAGGGCTAGATCCTAGAATCTCAAAGTGGTTTTTGATGTAATCTCTACAACATTTAGTCTTGCCACTCTACTAAATTACATGTAGCCAACATTTTTGGCGACTGTACTGGGGAGTTTTGAGTAAAATCCTTAAAACAAAACACTCAGCATTCAGTGCAGTATAAGTAGCTCTCTTCAAGCACTACCAAAGAAAATGGTGATCATGATAGGACTTATTTGAATTAGTGACAAACTAAGTAACCCTTAGGATTTTCATAGAGCCTTATCAAACCTTGAAGGAATCAGCTAGCTAAGCCATAAGAGTAAACTTTGTTTGTCTCATCACCATAGCTAAGTTGCGAAATAGATTTATGACACTCTCTTAACCTATAGGACTGAAAAAACTCAGAAAACCCAAAAACATTTTAGATTGGTATTTGGTGGTGGACCATAAAAAATTTTACCTCCAAAAGAGCTAAAAAATTTCACTTGGTGACCCCACTGAACATCAGTAGGCCTGCTGATTTTCCTTGGTTTTCCAAAGACTCCACTGGGAAACCCTTTATCATAACATCATTTAAACTCAGTATAGAAGACTTTGAGGATTAAAGTTTTGTTGCTAAAATATTAGTTAGCCTATTAAAGATTGTCATATTTGGTTAAAATTTTCTTATTATTGGGTCTAAAAACATAGCATAGCGGCTTCTAGAAGAGTTCATACTAGAGCATATCCTGACCAAAACCCTCCTAAGATAGTTGATAATCCTGATATCATACTTAGGAAGTCTCCTAAGGCCAAAGCTTCAACTCTTGTTAGACCAATCCAAAGAGCTAATTCTGTCCCTGAAAACCTTATAGCTCTATAAGATTCACAATTTGACTTAAGAAACCCATTCAGAACTAGGTCACTTGATGATATAGATCAGATAGATTTTGAGCCTCCAACTTCATCCCAAGATAGAGGTGAACATCCTAGTAGTGGAGAAACTACCCCACTTGATTTTCATTTCCTTCATAATTTTGGTTTCTCTCATCCTAGATCTACTCAACAATATCTTACTGGTCCATCTACTTCTGTTATCCATACACCCACTATTCAAACTACACCATTCCATCAACCCCCTCCTATCTTACATCCCCCACCTGTAAACCCCCCACTTTTTCCACAACCTCCTATCATGGCAACATGGTATGCTCCCCTAGTCCTTCCTTTACCTTTAGTCAATATGCCATAGGAATATCAGTCCAAGATACCATTATATGATGCTAGTGGTGCTACTACTGCTTCACAACATGTGGACAAGATGAATGACTATTTTGACAGAAGTGAGATTGATTATGAAACTATCAAACTTAGATTGTTTGCTCAAAGTCTAGGAGGAGAAGCAAGAAAATGGTTCAAGAGCTTAACCCATAATAGTATTAATTACCTCCAAGCCTTCCATCAGTTATTCCTAAACAAGTGGGAAGTAAGAAAAATCCCTCTCCAAATAATTTCAGACTACAAAAATATCAAAAGAAACACTAGGGAAAGTGTTCAAAATTATTGCACTAGGTTCAATAGTGTGTATAATGCACTACCCCCAGACTTCAAACCTCCACAAGGTTTAGCCTTGGCCAAATTTCCTGAAGGATTTGATCCTAAAATGGCCTATCAGCTAAGAGAAAGAGACCCATTGACTTTAGAAGACATGCAAAAGGGAGCTATTACTTTGGAGGTAAATCTCATTGAGAAAATAGCTAGGATGAGGAATGAAAATAAAGTATCATTTAGGGAGGAATCTGCACCCTCCACATCTAGCTCAAAAATGGAAAGGATGATGGAAGAGATGATGAAAAAGATGAGCATACTTGAGAAAGCACAAGCTAGAGAAAACCAATCAGCTCCCCAAAACAGAAATCAATCTCAAAATCAAAATCAGAAATTTAGAAGAAATCAACCTCATAACAGACAAAGAGAGGATGATCAACGGATCAGACCTCCCTTCCAAGAAAACTATGTAAGTGAAGTTGAAGAAACAATTGAAAAAAATATAGGAAGATGATATAAACATGTTGGGAGTAGGTGGTGATAACTTTGATATTCCTAGTAATAGAAAACAAGGGTTATACACACCCTATGATGATAAAAGAACAGAGGATGAACATTATTATCAAGAGCTGGAAAATGTCATCATAGAGACCCCAAAAGAATATGACCTTAGGAGTAAAAATAATCAGGAAACTCCCAAGAACAAAACCTCTGATAAATCTACAAAAAACATCCCTGTAAGCAAACCCAAACACATTCAACAAAAGGACAAAATAGTGGCTGTAAATTTTGATCAAAACAAAGAGAAAGGCACTCAAATTAATGAAAAATAGAGCGTAGATCTTAGCAGCATTAGTGCTTCAGCTAGTGCTCCTATTAAAACAATTTTGACCAATGTAAATAGAGGAAATCAACAGACTGATTTTGTTGATAAAGTGGTGATTAACAAGGTTGAAACACACATTGTAAAAAATCAGGTACCTTTTAGTTTGGAACAGGAAATTGCCAAGATTAAAATCTCTGTTCCCCTCACTGAATTAGTCACCCAATATGTCTATAGATCACAAATTTTGAAAGCTTTCAACATAGCAGAAAATAATGACACTATAAACCTCAATGATGACCAACCAGAGCTCTTATTTGGTTCTAAGATTGAGGGAAGATACCAAGAAGGGCCAGTTCCTCCATTTTATGACAGTTTGAAAATTCATGACAAAATTTTACACAATGCTATTGTTAGAGGTCAAAATACCTCCTCATCAGCTTAGAGGAGAAGACAAATATGGAAGGAGTACAAAGACCTAAATTAAACCTATTTCTGCCAGGGTAATGCCTATCTATAACAACACAAGAGCATTATAACGCAGCTAATCAGTGAATGGGCCGCGTTAGTGGCTAGGGCAACGCTCTGTTTACACTGGAGGGAAGCATTACCCGTGTTTCAAGTTTGAATCGGGAAAATCCCGCGGAGAATGATTTGAATCTCCGGCTTTCCCTCACAAGAGAGTCAGTTCACAAAAGAAACTGCAGAGCATCAGTTCATTATTGGTCATTGCTATAACAAGACTGAACTCCAAAGGAGGCAAAAGCATAGAGATTAAAGAAACATCTAAGTTTTTTCCATTCCAAAATAGTGGAAAGAGAAGGGCAACAATGGCTTTCTCCCTCTCCTATAAGAAGGAGCTGAAGGCTCTTAATTGAAGGTCGAAGGATTGCTAAAGGTTTTGGCATACTTGTGGAATAGAGAATAGTGTTATATTGTGAAGGCCAAGAGTCAAAGAGGTTCCTAGAGAGCTTGTTGACTTGGAATTCTTCACTTGAGAGATAAAAGAGATTGGGAGACTGAGGAGGGCTTGGTACAACCGACGGTTGTAATCCTCCTTCTTTCAAAATCAATAGAACTGTGTTCGTTTTGTCCATTCAATGCTTAATATTGTCATTATCGTTTGAACGTTTACATTGCATGATATGAATGGCTCAGATGTGTAGAATTTAGTAGTTCATTATATATTGACTTGATTGATAGGATATATGTTATGTTAGAAATTACACGGGTGCTTTGACTGATTGCAGGACTAAGATTTGCAGCCGACGAAGAAGGACTCTTGTTTCGCTGCCTAGTGCTCTCCAAGGGACTCCAAGATTGTCAAAGAGGTAATTCTCTATCGTATTCCATTCAGTTATGAAAAGTTAATATGAACATGCTCATGCCATCTTTGTGAACAACACAGCTAATCTTACTATCTGCCTCGGGCACCGGAAAGCCCTGAGAGGGATATTCGAAAACCAACAACCCAAGCAGTTTACCCTATAGCAGAATTGGCGACTCCGCTGGGGAGTTTCCCCATAGTTTCCAGACTATTCTTTCCCTCCTCTCTTCTGTCCTCTGTTCACAGACCCTTCCGACCATTTTTGATGCCCAGTAGACATATCAAACGCTCGCAGAGTTCAATCCTGTTCCTGTTTGACCAACTGAAGAACTTTTCCCTGGCTAACGCTACCTCTGTAGGTTGTCCAGTGCATTATAACGCTGTCTTTGGTTAAATACAGTGCGTTAGTCGCTGTCTTTACTCAGAGATAGAGCGTTACTCAAACAAAACCTTGCTGTTCACTGCTGTCATGGTGTTTTAGTTGCAGATTTTTTGGCCATCAGTACCTTTTGCTGACTGAATCCCTGTGCTTGTCTGCTAAGCTGGAATTTATATTTGTTTCTCTTGTTTGAAAAGTCAGTGTCAAAAGAATTTACTTTTTAAGAGGAATTTTTATTTTTATTTTTCTGCATATAGTTGAGTTTATTCTGAAATTTTCAGTTCATAGACTGTTTAAAAGAGGTAGATAGAAGTCTGAATCTTTGAAAGTTGAACTGTGCTATTTGAATGTTAGTGCGTGGATGTTTGAAAAGAAACCTCTCCCTATAGAAACACTCTTCATCGAATTTAATATCTAGAGCATGTTTTGCATGGTTTCTTGAGTCAGAGTCTCATCACATTTCATACGTCCACTCCCCCTCCGCAAGACTAATAATCAAGTACACTAAGAATAAAGCGATAATAAAATAAATCACATTACTCTTTTTTGAACTCACACAAACAGTAGTGCAGGCTAGGATCCTGGGTTAGGAGCAGTGAGAAAACTACCCAAGATCTCAAAACTTGAAACTAGAGTCATTAACAAGCGAAATCCTATTGCACTCATATTATCGGGACTGTTCCTTTACCGGAGCTCAGCGTGAGAAAACACTTGGGTGCATAAGAAGGTAGCCCGCCTTTGACTGCATCCGGTGGGTGTGTTATATATTGGGGTTCCCTTCGGGGATGTCGAAACTAGATCGGGGATCTAGGTATTCTGCCCATATAGCACATTGTCCTTGACCGTGGACCCCCCTAATGATGTCTGTGATTTGAGGTATCTTTAGTGGCCATACTTTTTAGGGACTTACACAAGGTGACTGGGACGGGCTGTCCTGGTACCTGAAACAGATGGACCCACTCTGTCTTCGGTCTTTAGGAGGGTACTCGTCTTCACAAGAGTGCTTACACCTATCGTCTGAGGTTCGGGCGAAGCTCTAGAGTGACCGTAACTGTACTTCTGACCAACCCTCTCTGTATACTATTGTGATACTGGATTTCATCACCAGCGAACGGTAGTAGTTAGACAGGGCACCCTATTCTGGTTGCTTGCTGATTGATTTTAGAGAGTCTTTTTTCTTTTTTAGGTGTGTGGTTACTGTCACTGAGACTTTATAATACATCACAATTTATTAAAATTTGTTAAAATTAAGCAGGTCACCGTGGCGTCTCTCGACCCATTCCGTCTGTCTAGACGACAACAAGGTCTACCTCCTCTAACTATTGAGGAATAACTGAACCTTGGTGAACCCGTGCCTTCTACGGAAGAGTTGTCTCCACTGAGTAATCTTGATTATCACATAGCCTCATATCATCCAGAATTTCCGGAGGACCCTTTCACTGAAGGGGTTGTACCTCATTACAATCCTCCGCTCACTGATCCATTGGGGCCTGTGATAATCTAGATTCCACCATGCCAAGATATGTCTTCGGTCGCACCAACATCCATTTCACCACCAGCATCCACTAGGTCGATGCCAATGGCAACCATCCCAGGTTCGCCACCATCCTCCCCACCGGTGGTCAGTTCTATGCCATCACTGGGTAACTCCAGTAGTCAACATATACCTATTCCCAACCCTATGGTCATCACAACTGTCAGTAGCTTACCAAATCCTTCGGCATCTACTTCTACCGTGACCACGTTGGGACCCACGGTAGCTCCTGCCACGAGTATGACTACTTCGGTACCTTTTAGCAACCCTTTCGGTTGGAACCCTCTGCTGAGTTCAAACCCCTTGGCCTCTATGCCAGGGGGCAGTGTCACCAGCATGTAGGTAGCAGGGAACATTTCACTTCCTCTGCAATCCTTAGGACAAATAGGACAACCTATTGTTAATACTCTTCCCTTAAGTGGTTCAAATATAGGTGTAGGGTCTATGTCGTTGCCAAACTATGCAAGTAGTAGCATGCCTCCGGGAAACTCTATTGCATCCATTTGGACTAACCAACCCCAACCTCCATCTGGAATGGGAGGGCACTTTTATACTGGGGGCAACCAACAGTTCACCCCGCAATACAACATGCCCTATGGACAACAACCGTATGTCCCTACTCCTCCACCTATAGGAATTTTTTACCAAAGTCCTACTTATCCTCCTGGTAACACATTGATGGGTGGACCCTATGGTCTAAATAGTCAGCCCATACTGCCTTGGTTAGATTCGGGGGCAAATCCACAATTGCCATTCTTGGCAGCTTTGGACATCCCCGATATCCATAAACTGACTAATGATCCCATCAATCACAACTCGCTTTGGCCTCCTGTGCCGCATAAGATTCCTTCCGACATCCCGAAGTTCGACGGGAAACAAGGGGACGACCCAGCCGCACACATCACTACCTTTCACCTATGGTCTATATCCAATTCCATGGTAGATGATAGTGTCCGACTTCGACTGTTTCCCCGCACACTTACAGGCAATGCTGCCAAGTGGTACATTGAATTACCACGCGCCACCATCAATACGTTTGGTGCTTTAGCAACGGAGTTTCTAAAGAACTTCCAACTACCAATTAGATTTGAGACCGGAACGGAACTATTAACCTCGCTCCGCCCAGACACCGCCACCCACATCTCCAATCACATTCATGAATGGAGACATAGGAGGAGGCTAGTCAAAGTGCCAATTCCGGATCATCTCTTAGCCAATTGGTTTTGCAAGTCTCTCTTACCCCACATAGCTAAAGACATTGGCCTTTCTGGTGCGGTCACAGAAGATCAATGCATCCGCTGTGCCCAGCATCTAGATTTAATCTATTCACAATCTGGCACGCTGTATGATTTGCTCCCCCATGCCCCTAGCAACCCAAACCCTCCGGCTATTTAGAAAACCGGAGCTCATGCCGATGGCCTCGTTGGCACGATCTCTGGCGTAGCCACAAAGCAGTCTCGGGGGCAAGCCTCCCAGCCATCTTCGGCTGCCACCGCCCCTCACCAAATGACTACTCTTCCCACCGCTGAGGTAAATACGATGCAAACCTCACAAAAACATAGCGGGAAAAATAAGAAGAATAAGAAAAATTCATCTTCTTCAGAAGAGCAGTCAGATAATCAGAATAACACTAATCAGAAAAATGCTGCCAAAAATGACAAAGGGAAGGATAAACCCATGAAATTTCCTTGCAAAATCTGTGCGGAGGACCACTTGACATACAAATGTCCTTGGCTGCAGGAATGCACCGATTTTATTGCCAACAAGGATTCTGGGCGAACACCTGCCGTTCTTCATAATCCTTTCCCTAATCAACAGCAGCAACATCAACACATGGTTGACAATCCACCACAACCCCATCAACGGGGCAATGGTGGTTCATATCCTTCCGGCGAAGGACTGTCTGCCATTTATGGCATTGAGAGTGTTGACCTTCAAACTCAAGCTAAGCTTTATGTAAACCCTACCATAGATGCTCAAGAACCTGGTACTAGTTCAAATCCACCGCCGCCAAACGATTTTCATATCGAACGACCTACTGCTGACCCCGTGATTCATCCCCCCAAAGGGACACTTCGACGCACGACTCATAACACCTCTGCACGTGCAGCCCAAAACTACAACATTATAGAATATTTGGCGCAGGCACCATCAGCTATGTCTGCTCTCGAAGTATTACAAACCTGTCCAGCACAAAGGAAAGCCTTGCTTTCAGCCATTGGTGGAATAGACCCCCAGGATACCATGCTAGCTATCTTTGATATGGAAAAGGCTAAACCTCGCCTCTCACACCAACTCGCATTCCAGATGCAGGTTGTGTCGAAAGGGAGACCAATCCATCGCACTATCATAGACAAAGGTGCTTCGACCTGCGTTATGTCATAAGCTTACTGGCTCAATTTAGGTTCTCCCACCCTCACCCCGCCATCGAATTCCCTCAAAGCTTTCAATGGCCACACTTTCCTCCCAAAAGGTTACCTTGCTAGATTTCCCATCACTCTGAGTGGGAAAATGGTAAACGTGGACGTTGAAGTCGTAGAGCACCATCTAGACTATAATCTATTGCTTGGTCACAGTTGGTCTTATGCCATGACTGCCATTGTGTCTTCGGTCTTCCGACTCATCCTATTTCCATTGGATGGGAAAATAGTCACAGTGGACCAGCTATCCTTCTGCACCCCTGATTATGCCACGTTACCAAGTAGCATTGTACCCCTAATAGGAGGCTTTCCTGACTCTTACGTCAGTATCGGTACCGGTCTTCTGAAGGCATCATCCTTACTGGGTTTTTTTCCTCTCCCGCCGCCATCGATCCCAAACATGATTGCAATGATATCCACCACTTTGGGTGGCTCTATTGACCCATGGATCATTCCGGCACCTTCAGACATTGATTCCTATGGAGATCAGATGCCGCTCTCACCAACCGAGTTGGCTTACCAAGCCATCCAAACCGCATCTGAACCCTCCACTGCTATGGTTTCGACCAAAGGTACAAAACTCACTCCCATCACTATTCTCTCTAAGGATCTCCTCAATGAATTCTTGCCTACAGACAAAGCTATTAGAGAGATCATGTATTTAGAAGAATGACCTTGGGGAGAGTTCCACCATCGTGCTTCGATGATTGACTTGGACGCGATAAAAACTGAAATCCCATCTTTTGACCGACCTGAGATGGTTCCCTCTGCTTACACGACTGTCCAAACTATCGAGTCAGAAGGGAACATGGGTAATCTTTCTAAGACAATGCTCATTGATATCTCGGTCAAAACGGGTATCGTGGAAAATATTTAGATTGGAGCTGATTGCAACCCAAAGGAAATTGCACGCTTCACTTCCCTCTTTAAGGAATTCCGCGATGTGTTTGCTTGGTCTTATGATGAAATTCCCGGCATAGACCCTTCTATTGTCGAGCACGAAATCAAGATTTATGATAATGCCAAACCTATTTGGCAACGTCTTAGACCTGTAGAAGTAGAAAAAATTTTGAACGTTGGTTTCATCTATCCCGTTCCTTTAACGGAATGGGTTTCCAATCCGGTTCATGTTGATAAAAAACAAGGCACCATTAGAGTTTGCATCGAATATCGCAATCTGAACACCGCTTGTCCCAAAGAAAATTATCCTACACCGTTCATTGACCAGATTTTCGACGATTGTGTCGGATGCGAATCTTTCTCATTCATGGATGGATTCTCGGGCTATAACCAGATTGCAATAAAAAAAGACGACCAACATAAAACTGCTTTCATCTGTCCTTGGGGCATTTTTGCGTACCGAAAACTCCCATTTGGTCTAAAGAATGCTGGAGCAACTTTTCAGCAGGCTATGGACTACGCTTTTCATGACATTCGACATATTGTACAGGCTTACTTGGATGACCTTCCGGCCCATTCCAAGAAGCGACAGGATCACCTGGCTCATTTAAGAGAAATTTTTGCTAGGTGCAGATTCTACAATATACACTTGAATCCTCATAAATGCGTATTTATGGTCGAGTCCGGACGTCTATTAGGTTTTATTATCTCCAAGCACGAGATTAGGGTTGATCCCGATAAGGTTAAGGCAATTGTCGATTTGCCGGCACCACAATCCATCCTCCAACTCCAAAGTTTGCAAGGGAAGGCAAACTTTTTACGTCGTTTCATCGTTAAATATGCTGATATGACGAAAGGATTCATGCGCTTATTGAAGAAAGGAACACTATACTTGTGGGATGACCAAGCTCAACGGTCATTTGATGCTTTAAAACATGCACTTGTTTCAGCCCCACTCCTTAGTGCCCCCGATTACTCACACGACTTTCTCCTCTATCTGGCAGCATCACCATCCTCACTTGGAATGGTTTTGGTTCAAGTACACGATGACGACAGCGAACATGTGATTTACTATTTATCAAAAGGTCTCATTGGACCTGAATTGCGTTATTCACATGTGGAGAAGCTCTCTCTGGCGGTAGTTTTCGCCGTCACCCGACTCCGACATTATATATTGCTGCGACAGACTACGGTGATTGCTTTGGAGAATCCCATGCGACATATCTTGTCTAGACAAATTATTGGAGGGAAATATTCCAAATGGATTGTCATCCTCCAACAATTTGATTTGGTGTTCACGGCTGCCAAAGCAAAGAAATCCCTTGTCTTCGCTGAATTATTATCGGACCTTCCCAGAATTGACCCGGCAGAGGTAGCTCATGATCCATTCCCTGATGAATCTGTCTACTTGGTCGACTCTTCGGACCCTTAGTATGGAGACATCTTAGTCTACCTACAAACTCAACGCTTCCACCCAGCTCTCATGTCTGACAACCGTCGTCGTATCCGCCACCAAGAAAAGCACTACCTCGTGCTAAACGATACACTATATCGTCGTGGTGTTGATACTATTCTCCGACGTTGTCTCACTATCGATGAGGCAGAATGCATTTTGAATGACTGCCACGTAGGGGCATGTGGTGGTCATCTTTCGGGCATAGCTACTGCCCAAAAAATCTTGCGCGCTGGTTACTGGTGGCCCACTTTGTTTAAAGATTGCATTGCAGCAGTCCAAAAATGCCATCCATGTCAAATTTTCACAAAGAAAATGCGCGCACATCCTGCCCCCCTTCACCCGGTTATCTCCGTCGGTCCTTTCGCTAAATGGGGAATTGACTTCGTCACCTGCAATCCCGCTTCAGAAAACGGACACAACTACATCATGGTTGCGCTCGATTATTTTACGAAATGGGCTGAAGCCCTTCCCACTTTCAAGGCCGATGGCGAAACCGCTGCTCTCTTCCTATTTAATCAGGTTATCTGTCGGTTCGGCGTACCCCTATCGATTGTCACAGATCATGGATCTCATTTTCAAAATCATATGATGACCGAATTAACATCCATGCTAGGTTTCTGACAAGATCAATCTTCGTCTTATTATCCTCAAGCTAATGGTCAAGTAGAAGCCGTAAATGGCGTCCTCAAAACCATGATTCGTCGATTGGTCGGAAACCATAAAACCACATGGCATCGGAAGTTGTATTCCACGTTATGGGCATACCAAACGTCAGTTAAAGCTGCCACAGGCTTCACACCTTTCCAACTTGCTTTCGGCCTGGAGGCAGTACTTCCGATTGAGTGCGAAATCCCATCGCTTAAACTGGCCGTTGAACTCCTGCCTGGCACCACCGCCACAGAAGAGCGCTTGCTCTCACTCGATCATTTGGACGAAACTCGTCGAGATGCTACACTAGCACTCGAAGCTCACCAGCGCCGAGTTAAAGCTCAATACGACAAATCTGTCAAGCCTCGTTCTTTCCAAGAGGGCGATCTTGTTCTACTTTATGATCAGAAACATGACCTCTTTGGGGCAGGAACACTCCAACCATTATGGCTTGGTCCTCACATCGTCACTAAATTCCTCTCAAAAGGGGCTTACGAACTTCAGGACTGTAATGGAATTCCACTCGAGGAGCCCCGCAACGGGCTCTATCTAAAGAAGTATTTTGCCTAGTTTTGCACTAGGCATATGCTTTGTAATTTTATGTATATAAGTTTTGCTTATTATTTTGATGTCTTCTGGATCGTGTCTTGGTTTTCAAAAGTGTTTTTCTCATGTATAATCTTTTTTTTTCACACATATGTCGTCGCTCCCCTTAGCATACATCGGATATGCGGACGGTGCTAGTCGTCACACTAGACGCATTGCTTCAGCTGCTTGGGTTCTCTACACTCCTGAGTCGGACCTTCTTGGTTCTGGGGGAATCTTCCTGGGTAACGCCACCAATAATATTGCCGAGTACATGTTAGTGACCCAACTCCTCACAGAAGCGGTATCTCATGACATCTCCAATTTAGTGGTTAGGTTAGATTCCCAACTCATCATTATGCAGTTAAACAATCATTATCGTGTCCGCCATCCTGTGTTGTTACGTTATTTCTTAAGGGTAAGACTTCTAGAACGTCATTTTCAAACAATTACCTTTGAGCACGTTCCTAGAGAATTTAATGCATTAGCTGATTCTTTGGAAAATTATATGTTAGATTGGCATTTGTTGCATTTACTATAAAATATTCACTCATGAGCACATATATTTTTATAGATCATTGAAAACACATAAAAATTTAAAAAACACAAAATTACCAAAATATATATATATATATATATATATATATATATCTATCTATATATATATATATATATATATATATATATATATATATATATATATATATATATATATATATATATATATATATATATATAGGTCATGTCCAGTACATAGTTACATCAAAAAATCTTCCAAAACTTGGGTGTTTTACAAAAAATTGGCTATAATAAGCCACGCTCTGACACTAATACATCCGCTCTGTCAGCTAGGCCTGATGCTCATGGTAGCATACAACTTCTCTAGCTATCCTCCTTAGAGGCACTAGGTATCTCTCTGGCACACCTACAGTATGCCGCTGCAGACGGACTGGAACCTCCCGCATAGGAAGGGGTGGTATACCCATACTCAGACCCTCCAAGTTTCTTGAGAGTTCATGTAAAACTTGGGCATCATCATCGTCGCCGGCTTCCGCATCCTCTACTAGTGCGCCAGCCCCGGGTAGCTGCAGTCCTCACCGTGCATAGCGAGGGGCCCCAACTGGTTGGACAGGTGCCACATCTGTGTCAAGCAAACAAAAGCTTCATGTCAAAACATAATTTTCACCCTATCTCAACAAAAAAAAAATTGCATAAAAATTCAAAAGATAAAAAACAAAGTACTTCTTTGGAAATTCACTGATCATTTCCTTCTTACCATCGAGTCCCCACTGGGTACCAGGAGGCAGGACTAACTCCGGATCGCCTGTGAAGTTCATCCCTGCATAGGGATAATCCTCAATCATGATTATCTGGGAGTCTAGCCAATCAAAAAATCCATCATCAAAACAGTGACGGACGGGACCCTCTCTAGTCCGTGGAAACAAAGCTGCCCACCAAGCCTGCCTCGGCTCGCGTGGGCCCAATGGCGCTGTAACGATCCTGGGCCTCATAAATGGTATCCACTCCAGTAAGAAAGAAACAACCAGTGTACCGTACCCAAACTCTCTCTGGGTACGGGTCTTACATGCGGTAAGTTCTGCTCGGACCCGACGGACAACCCCATCACACTAGTCGAAAACCTGAGGTTGCATACAGTCCAGGGCTAGGAGCATCTGGGCCTTAGTGGCCACGTGCTGACTCTTGGCGCCTGCCAAGCGAACAATCATCCATAAGATAGACCTCAATGGTCTTAAAGTCACTTGGGCGATCAGTATCCGGTTGCTCACAGCCTGAGTGTCACGTATGCAATGTGCATGAATGAGATCAGTAGTGGAACGTGGGTTAGCTCTGGACCCCGTCAAGTTGGGCCTCGCCCCATGACATGATAGGTCGGTCAAAAAGTACACATCATCCTTTTCGATTGAGAGTTCATTACCCCCAATCTGAAAAACATGATGTTGTTCGTCCCATTGCTGGATTAGCCACCTCAGGAGGTCCTCTTGACCCCTCATCAGTTCTAAGCGGGCATATTTTAGCAATCCACACCTATGGAGAGCCAGCAAGCTTGCAGCATCCGTCACCATCTCTCGTTCTTCTTGTTCATGTTCTCTCTCTCGCCAGATACTCATGTTTAAACAACTGAATACCTGCACAAACAACATTTTCAACCGATCAAAACTTGCCTGGACCACTTCAAAACGGTAAAAATTGAGTTGCTAGAAAACATGGTGCGCCTAACGCTGGCTCTAGTACAAAACAGAGCACGCTAACGCGGTATCCCTTCACGGGTTATGCGCTTAACGCGTCTGTTATAAACCTGCCCCGCGTTAGGCACAAACATTTTTCTAGGGCCTCGAAAATATCTAATTTTGAACCAGCAAAAAGTAACAAAAAGATAATTAGATGATAGTAGGAGGTTCTAGCTCTTACTTGGATCTCGCGGGAAGGAAAACCGTTTCCTGGATTGACCGTAATCGTCAGCTGAAGTTTTCACCCCTTTCACCCCATAGCTTCTTCACAGCACTTCACACAGTGAAAATGAAGGCCTTCTGACCTTTTTATAGCCATTTTTTGGGGCACGACTCTCTCAAGCTAGTCAGCAAAGTCGTGAATTCTTGCTACGCATGTGTCGCAACTTTTGAGATTTGGTACTGATGTTCTGATGAGCGGTCAAGATTTATATGCAGACATACTCATGTGACATCGAGCATTCTTTTTACAGTATTTTTCTTGCTCGTTAATCCGAAAAACCTCGAGTTCCCTTCTTCGAACTCGTTAAACTTATACGAAGTTGACATCAAGCGTTCTTTTTATAATCTTTTTCTTACTCGTCAATCCGAAAAACCTAGAGTTTTCTTCTTCAGACTCGTTAAAAAACTATGAAGATGCACTGAGATTTCTTTTTAGGAATATTTTTCTCGCTCATAAAACTGAAAAAACCCCGAGTTGCCTTTGTTGGGCTCGTTAAAATACCACGACAGAAAGGATGGAGCCATTCTTTTCTCTTTTTCAAATCTCCTTAAACTGAAAAAGTAACCGAGTTTTCTCCGTGTGACTCGTTAAAATTTCACGGAGGTAATCAAGTTTTCTCCGTGCGACTCGTTAAAATTTCACGGAGGGCACCGAGTTTTTCTTTGTTGGACTCGTTAAAATTTCACAAAGAATACTGAGTTCACTCTGTCTCCTCATACTCATAACAAAATGAGGTAGACGTCTATCGAACATAGATTTCTCACTTTTCCGGTTTCAATGGACTAACTTACGGAAAATGAACTGTTTCGAGCTTACTATTACCCCTTTGTCATGCCCGGTTACCAAGACATGACAAAGGTACCCAATGGAGTTGTCTTTTATGATATTTTTCAGACTCTCTAAAAATGAAAAATTCACCGAGTTTACTCGTCTGGACTCGTTAAACCTAATCAGATGGGACGCAGAGTTGTCTTTCCTGACATTTTTTAGACTCTCTAAACATGAAAAATTCACCGAGTTTACTCATCTGGACTCGTTAAACCTAATCAGATGGGGCACAAAGTTGTCTTTCCTGACATTTTTCAGACTCTCTAAACATGAAAAATTCACCGAGTTTACTCGTCTGGACTCGTTAAACTTAATCAGACGGGGAAAAATTTGGACAAGATGGATATTACCTCTGTTACATTTTCAAAAAGGTCGATTTGGCAGAAAAATTCTTGAACATGGCACTTCCCAGAAAACTCTTTCGCAGTGAGCCGAACCCTACCATATATGAGTATTAGCCTTCATTTCCTAGTGTCCCTGCACCGGTAAAATCCTAACACACTCTTTGGTGTTCAACACGCTTCAGCTGCCTAGTACCCTGCTAGAGTGCCTTCTATTGTTCAAGCAGATCTCGCTATCTACTGCTCCTGTTATCAACCAAACCGCTCATTATGCCAGAAATTATTTGTCGTCCGACGTTCCCATTTACTCTTCATTATCTCAATCATAAACAAAATCATTTGGTTTCTGTTTCATGTTGACTGATGTAGGATGCCTCAGTGCCTACCTTTCGACAGATCTCTTCCTATCGACTTCAACATCTTATCTAGGAAGTTGATCCAGAAACCCATCAGTACCCGGACACTTGCAGACATCAGTGGCAGGTAGTCTTGTGTTTGATCAAGGGTCTTCATTATTGGCTCCTGTTCGAATAATTCTATGAGTGTTCAACTTAAACTCATTTTATTCACACTCGCTAGATTGTACTGTGCATCTTAGGGACCATCATCATTATCAGTGGCCACCTTCGTGTCTATTAACAGTTTTCATTATCTATTGGTAATCAGACGATTTCTCACATGTTCGATGACAACTCATTCATTCACATGTTGAGGAATATGCAGTTTAAGTGAATCGACGGTCAAGACCTTGGGGCAAAGGCTACATCATTAAAGTTGTGTTTCCTTCCCCAAGTTGCGATATTGTTTATGGAGACAGCTTCTTCAGCCTGATCCTATTATGACAGAAACTTCCACATTGTGCCTATTGGTGGAGAGATTCTTCATATCTCTATTCTAGAGAAATCATGTTGTTTAAGCTACTGAGCATGGAACATGCCCGACTCAAGGCAGATACTATATTTTCTGACATATGTTGTTGTTTCAGGTTTTCCTCAGTCTTTCAATCTCTTTATCTCTACTCGAATTATAAAGTATTTCAGCCATCGTCTTCGTCTCTGACCTCACACTTTAGGGGGCATCTGTTACAGGTCAAAATACCTCCTCATCAGCTCAGAGGGGAAGACAAATATGGAAGGAGTACAAAGACCTAAATTAAACCTATTTCTGCCAGGGTAACGCCTATCTATAACAACACAAAAGCGTTATAACGCAGCTAATCAGTGAATGGGCTGCGTTAGTGACTAGGGCAACGCTCTGTTTACACTAGAGGGAAGCGTTACTCGTGTTTTAAGTTTGAATCGGGAAAAGCCCGCAGAGAATGATTTGACTCCGGCTTTCCCTCACAAGAGAGTCAGTTCACAAAAGAAACTGCAGAGCACCAGTTCATTATTGGTCATTGCTATAACAAGACTGAACTCCAAAGGAGGAAAAAGCATAGAGATTAAAGAAACATCTAATTTTTTTCCATTCCAAACTAGTGGAAAGAGAAGAGCAACAATGGCTTTCTCCCTCTCCTATAAGAAGGAGCTGAAGGCTCTTAATTGAAGGTCGAAGGATTGCTAAAGGTTTTTGCATACTTGTGGAATAGAGAATAGTCTTATATTGTGAAGGCCAAGAGTCAAAGAGGTTCCTAGAGAGCTTGTTGACTTGGACTTCTTCACTTGAGAGATAAAAGAGATTGGGAGACCGAGGAGGGCTTGGTACAACCGACGGTTGTAATCCTCCTTCTTTCAAAATCAATAGAATTGTGTTTGTTTTGTCCATTCAATGCTTAATATTGTCATTATTGTTTGAACATTTACATAGTATGATATGAATGGCTCAGATGTGTATAATTTAGAAGTTCATTATATATTGACTTGATTGATAGGATATATGTTATGTTAGAAATTACACGGGTGCTTTGACTGATTGCAGGACTAAGATTTGGAGCCGGTGAAGAAGGACTCTTGTTCGCTGCCTAGCGCTCTCCAAGGGACTCCAAGATTGTCAAAGAGGTAATTCTCTATCGCATTCCATCAAGTTATATTAAGTTAATATGAACATGCTCATGCCATATTTGTGAACAACACAACTAATCTTACTGTCTGCCTCAGGCACCGGAAAGCCCTGAGAGGGATATCAAAAACAAACAACCCAAGCAGTTTACCCCATAGCAGCTATGCATGATTCAGGGGGCTCTCAGAACTTAATGCCCAAAGCAGTAATGGAGAGACTAGGCCTTGAAATCATTAGACCATACAAATATCTATACTCCTTTGACTCCAATAGAGTGAAATGTTTAGGTTTGATCAAAGACCTTTGTGTAAACTTAGCTCAAATTCCAGCCAAGTGTTTAGTGATGGATATTGTAGTGGCTGTTGTACCCCCAAAATATGGTATGTTGTTATCAAGATCATGGGGAGCTAAGTTACAAGGAACAATGCAAATGGATATGACATATGCTACTATCCATGTTTTTAATCAATCTAGAAGACTTTATAGGGAATCTCACATGCAATACATGGTAAGTAGCCAAGAGAGACCTGAAAACTCTCTGTTAGGTCCCTACATCACTAGTATAGCCCCTTATTATTGTTAGTGTAAACCACTTATTGTTATTATTGTACCCTTGTAACCCCCATTTTGTTATTATTGTGCCCTTAAATTATTATTGTTAGGTCGGCTAGGATTACATTGTGGCCCACTAGGATTACATTATGGCCCCATGGACTCCTATGTATAGAAAGGAGGTTTTGTAAATTGTATCATCCAAGAATTGTTCATTTATGTAATGTATTGGAGGTTTCCCCCTCGAAGTGGCTTATTTCTAAGGCGTTGATATCTTTTTTCTTCTATTTTTGGAGTTGGTTTTACACAACATTTGGTATTAGAGCTTTGGATTCTAGGGTTTCGCTGCTCCAAACAGGTCATCGTGGCATTTTCGCTATAACTTTTTTTCTACGAAGTTTCAGAAGCTGAAATTTTTAGGGTGTGAAGAAAAAATCTTGAGGAAGCCTGTGTAAAAATTTCAGAGTTTGGTTCGCAATAATTTCGGAGATATCATCTGTGGAAGTCAGGTATTTTTTCAGGCTCCTAAACAGGTCATCGTGGCATTTGCGCTATAAAGTTTTTTCTACGAAGGTTCAGAATCTGAAATTCATATGGTGCGAAGCTGAAATCCTGAGGAAATTCATCAAAAAATTTTAGAGCTTGGTTCGTAATATTTTTGGAGATATGATCTGTGGAAGGTAGTGCTTTTTCAGGCTCCTGAATTTCATCTTAAAGAGGTGATCGTGGGAAAAGTTCAATAACTCTCTCTCTGGAGATTGGATTGGAGTGCCGTCAAAATTGGTCGCAATTACACGGCCTGTAGTTTATTGGCTATCAATTTTAGAGACAAAATACAAAACAG
Source organism: Pinus albicaulis (assembly GCA_034641835.2). Lineage (NCBI taxonomy): Eukaryota > Viridiplantae > Streptophyta > Pinopsida > Pinales > Pinaceae > Pinus > Pinus albicaulis. The sequence goes on from CM076569.1 coordinate 354,374,535, forward strand.
TGACACGTGGCAAGTCGTACAAGTTCGCTCTACTGAACCAGTCCAGAATTAGGTCATTGTGGGAGATTGGACACAACTTTGTCTTGGAGAATCAATCGAGTCGGACACAGCAGCATTTTGAAGAAAGCTTGAGAAGAGGATACTATAGGGCTACGTTTCGAATGTCGAAGGAATTTTCAAATTACCTGGAATATAATTCAATTTCAATATCGAGCTCCTAAAAGCTAGTAAAAGGTGTGTATTTTTTCCGAATCGCATAAGTCTTGTTTGAAGAATCAAGTTGAATTGATTCCAAGGGCATCTTGTAGAATAGATATCAATAACACGGCCTGTAGTTTATTGGCTATCAATTTTAGAGACAAAGGACAAAACAGTGACACGTGGCAAGTCGTACAAGTTCACTCTACTGAACCAGTCCAGAATTAGGTCATTGTGGGAGATTGGACACAACTTTGTCTTGGAGAATCCAAATCAGGTCAGACCTGTGGCATTTGAAAGAAGCTTCAGAGGGCTACTACAGGGCTGAATTTCAGATATCAAAGATTTTCAATTACAGATATAATTCAATTTCAATATCGATCTCCTAAAAGCTAGTAAAAGGTGTGTATTTTTTTTCCGAATTGCATAAGTCTTGTTTGAAGAATCAAGTTGAATTGATTCCAAGGGAATCTTGTAGAATAGATATCAATATTGGATTCTAAAATGGCCCCAAAAAAGAATTCAACACCCATTAAGCCTTCAGAAGTCTCTACTATGACTCATGAAGATGAAGAATTGCAACATGATCTATCAAAATTACAAGAGCAAGTGCAACAAATTTCACTCTCGCAAAAAGCAACAAAAAATGAAATGGAAGTTTTGAAGAAAGGCGTGGAAGTGAAGATGGACGTTTTGAAGAAAGGCATGGAAGCTAAAATGGATGGCGTGGAAGTGAAGATGGACGGTTTGAAGAATGACATGAAAGACAACATGGAAAACATGAAGAATGATCTAAAAGAATACATGGAAGGCTTGATGACAAGCTTAAAACCAGAAATGATTCCTAATGGCGGAAATATAGGAGAAGAACCTCCCGATGAGAAAAAAATAAATGTTAATCATGATTTCATAAACTCGAATGTTGGCGGGAAGAACCACCATATTCCAAAAATGGATATGAGGAAGTTTGATGGAAAGGATCCTGTAACATGGATACTACAGATGGAGCAATATTTTGATCTCCATAACGTGCAAAACACAAAAAAGGTACGCATTGCAACTTTACATTTAGAACAAAATACATTTGTATGGTATCGATGGCTTTGCTCCCGTAAAAAAATTGTCACTTGGTCAATTTTTATTGAGGAAATGATAGCACATTATGAGGATACAAAGAGCAACACCTTCTTTAGCCAATTGATAAATCTCAAACAAAAGGGTTTAGTGGGGCAGCACATTGAGGACTTCCAAAAATTGAATATAAGGGTAACTGATATTCCAGAGGAACACATAATTGATCTCTTCATAGGCACTCTAAAGGATAACATCCAACATGAAGTTCGTGTTTTGGAACCTGGTTCATTGGAGAAGGCATTCAGGTTGGCAAGAAAGTTGAATGTAAAATTATGGCGACAAGGAAGCCTACCACTCAATTCTATAAAGAAGGAAGTGTTGCTACGCCTAGATTTCCACAACCTACAAGGTTGACACCACAACAATTGGAAGAAAAAGAGCAAAAGGGCTTTGCTACAGTTGTGATAGCAAATACACTAAAGGTCATAAGTGTGCTGAGAAGAAATTATTTTACATAGATTGTGAAGAAGAAAAAGAAAATGAACAAGAAGAGGATATACACCAGGAACCACCCCTAGAAGAGGAAGAAATGAATCCGACCATATCGTGTAATGCACTGGCAGGAATTACCACTCCTCAAACTCTCAAGATAGAAGGACATATAAAGAAGAAAAGCGTAATAGTGTTGATTGATTCAGGTAGCACCCATAATTTTATTCATTATAAGGTAGCCAAGGAATTAAATTGTTTCCTATACCCAGCACCAGAATGTCAAGTGATGGTTGCAAATGGAGGAACTATAAATTGCTCTGGAAAAAGCCATAATATCAAGCTGATGAATTATTGGATGAATTACATGGAGCAATTTATTTTACCAAGTTGGATCTTCGTTCACGATATCATCAAATTAGAATGAAGACTGAAGATATTCCAAAAACAGCATTTCGAACTCATGAGGGTCATTATGAATTTTTGGTCATGCCTTTTGGCCTTACCAATGCACCTTCTACATTTCAAGGGTCGATGAATTCCATTTTCAAACCCTTCCTTAGAAAATTTGCGGTAGTATTTTTTGATGATATACTAATCTACAGCAGGTCTTGGAAGGATAATGTTGAACATGTTGACAGGGTGCTCAAACTATTGCAGGAGAAACAATTATATGCAAAAACATCCAAATGTTTCTTTGGAGTACAAGAGGTGGAATATCTCGGTCATATTGTATCTCACGAGGGTGTTAAAGTAGACCCTAACAAAATTAAAGCCATTAAGGAATGGAAAGTTCCCACAACCATAAAGCAGTTGCGAGGATTTCTCGGGTTAACAGGGTATTATCGCAAGTTTGTTAAGAATTATGAGAATAGCAGCACCTCTAACAACATTATTGAAGAAAGATGCATTTTCATGGACTCCTGAAGCAACTAAGGCCTTTGAACGTCTTAAAGAGGCAATGTGCCTAGCACCGGTCTTAGCTACACCAGACTTCACAAAAACCTTTATTGTGGAATGTGATGCCTCAGGAAATGGAATTGGTGCAGCTTTAATGCAGGAAGGAAGACCCATTGCTTTTGAAAGTCGTCCAATCAAAGGAAAGTATTTACAGAAACCTATTTATGAGAAGGAAATGTTAGCAATACTGCATGCACTAAAGAAATGGCGAACTTACCTAATGGGAAGAAACTTCAAGGTAAAAACTGATCATGATAGTCTTAAACACTTTTGGAACAAAGACTATCTTCAGAAGAGCAGCAAAAATGGGTCACAAAGATGTTGGGTTATGACTTTGAAATAATCTACAAAAAAGGAAAGCTTAATGTTGTTGCAGATGCACTCTCAAGAAAGAATGAAGAGGTGGAAGCATTGCTTTGTGCCATTTCTATTATCCAACCAGATTGGATAACTCAAGCAAGAGATGAATGGAAGAAGGACAAAGATGTATGGATACTCATTCAAAAGTTGCAGCAAGATCCTAGTACATCTGATACATTTAGTTGGAAAAATGATTCCTTATGGTACAAAGATCGCTTATATCTTTGTAAGAATTCCTAACTAAAACAAAAGATTCTTCTGGAATTGCACACTTCTCCTTTAGGAGGACACTCAGGATTTTTAAAAACTTACCACAGGGTGAAGAAAGAATTTTTTTGGGATGGCCTTAAATCCGATATTCGAAAGTTTGTGGCGGAATGTTTGGTTTGCCAGCAGAATAAAGTGGAAACAATTAAGACCCCAGGACTTCTACAACCTTTATCCATTCCAAGTCAACGTTGGGAGGAGATTTCAATGGATTTTATCACAGGTTTACCTAAGTACGAAGGAAAGAGTGTCATCATGGTGGTAGTTGATAGACTTACCAAGTATGCACACTTTTGTGCATTATCTCATCCATTTAAAGCAAGTACAGTTGCTACTACATTTATGGACAGAATTCAAAAGCTACATGGAAGCCAAGGGTTATTGTGAGCGACAGAGATCCCATTTTTACTGGAAATTTTTGGACGGAGTTATTTTCTTGTTTGGGTACTCAATTAGCTCATAGCTCATCTTATCATCCTCAATCCGATGGTCAAACCGAGATAGTAAATAAATGTTTGGAAGGATATCTTCGTTGTTTTGTATCTGATAAACAAACACAATGGGTCAAGTGGTTACCTCTCGCCGAATGGTGGTATAACACTTCCTTCCATACTGCAGCAAAAATGACCCCATTTATGGCACTTTATGGATATCATCCACCATCGATCACATCATCTTTAAGGGAAAAATTCGAAGGTTCAAGCAGTGGAAGATCACATCGAGCATCAGCAAGAAGTTCTCCAACTCTTAAAGGATAACCTGAATTTGGCACAAAATCGAATGAAACAACAGGCAGATCAACATCGCAGCGAGAGAAGTTTTGATGTAGGAGATTGGTTATTTTTACGGCTACAACCATATAAACAAATGTCCCTCAAGCAAGCTAAGAAGGATAATAAATTATCGCCAAAGTACTATGGTCCTTACAAGGTGTTGCAAAGATTGGTACTATGGCATACAAATTGGAGCTTCCTGCTTCTTCGAGAGTACATCCAGTTTTCCATGTTTCATGCTTAAAGAAGGTTATAGGTGAAAATCTTCCAGTTCAAACAATATTGCCAGAACTTGATGAGGAAGGAAAAATAATATTGGAACCTGAAGCGGTCACGGAAACAAGAACTCGACAACTACGGAATCAATCAATTTCAGAGTATCTCATCAAGTGGAAGAACTTACCCACTGAAGATTCTACATGGGAGGATGATAATTTTATACAGAAGCACCCAGAGCTACTCAAGCGTTGAGGACAACACTTTTTTCAAGGAGAGGGGCATGTTAGGTCCCTATATTACTAGTATAGTCCCTTATTGTTGTTAGTGTAACCCCCTTATTGTTATTATTGTACCCTTGTAACCCCCATTTTGTTATTATTGTGCCCCTAAATTATTATTGTTAGGTTGGCTAGGATTACATTGTGGCCCACTAGGATTACATTATGGCCCCATGGACTCCTATATATAGAAAGGAGGTTTTGTGAATTGTATCATCCAAGAATTGTTCATTTATGTAATGTATTGGAGGTCGCCCCCTCGAAGTGGCTCATTTCTAAGGCGTTGATATCTCTTTTCTTCTCTTTTTGGAGCTGGTTACACAACATTGTTAGGTAACTATATCACTAGTATAGCCCCTTATTATTGTTAGTGTAAACCCTTATTGTTATTAGTGTACCCTTGTAACCCCCATTTTGTTATTATCGTGCCCTTAAATTATTATTGTTAGGTCGGGGTTAGATTACATCAGTGGCCCACTAGGATTATATTATGGCCCCATGGACTCCTATATATAGAAAGGAGGTTTTGTGAATTGTATCATCCAAGAATTGTTCATTCATGTAATGTATTGGAGGTTGCCCCCTCGAAGTGGCTTATTTCTAAGGCGTTGATATCTCTTTTCTTCTCTTTTTTGGAGTTGGTTACATAACATTTGGTATCGAGCTTTGGATTCTAGGGTTTCGTCACGCGTCTCCAAACAAAGTCATCGTGGCATTTTAGTTATAACTTTTTTTTCTACGAAGTTTCAGAAGCTGAAATGTTTAGGGTGCGAAGCCGAAATTTTGAGGAAGCTTTTCTAAAAATTTCAGACCTTGGTTCGCAATATTGGCGGAGATATCATCTCAGGAAGTCGTGTCTTTTGTCAAGCTCCTAAACAGGTCATCGTGGCATTGTCGCTATAAATCTGTTTTTCGCTATAA